>AWUE01022130.1:0-90617 GCA_001974825.2 Corchorus olitorius
GTTTTTTTGTCAAGGAGATTTCACCCCTCCAAGGTCCTGTAAGTACTCTTATGCCGCTCATGGATTTTCCAAAATCCATGAGTAGCTAAATTCTTAATACTTCTGATCCTTTGGTGAATTCAATCAATTAAATATGGTGAGATTTTTGTTCTTATAATTTGGTATTTTATTCATGATAGATAGCATGTTAAACTCTGTTTTAATTCTACAATCTTGATTTTTATTGATTTATTGCGGCCGCTAAAGAGGTAATTTGAGAGATAGTTGGCTAGATCAAATAGTGGATTGACATTCATGTTTGATTGTGTGTAGCAAGTTAGCTGCGCTTGACGGCGGGTTAATTGGGTTTGCATGCCAGTGATTAGATTTATCTGGTTGTTGTATAGTTTTATTTATTAAGCATGTGTGAAAGAACTAATAAAAGTTGATCTTAATGTTTTGAATCCTAGCAAATCTTTAAGGCTTGACGGCTAATCGATTAGTTAGGAGGAGAAAGGGGTAATTTAAGGCTTGACGGCTAATCTTATCTAAATAGCATGTTAGGGTTTTCCCTAGGCCAGTTATCATCTTGAATATAATATTGAATTTATCTTTTAAATCAAGGACCCATAATTAATTTGATTGTTTTCTACCATTGGTGAAGAAGTATACCCTTAATTATTGTTTTCTTTCTTATCTGCCATAGACTTAGATTTAATTTACTCTGCTTTATTTTCTAGTATAATTGTTTTCTTCTTAATTGTTATTCTAAACCCTCTGCTTTATGTGTTGTTTTTGAGAGATTTTAAGGACTAAATTTTCGGATAAAGTCTAGCACCCTTCTTTGTGGGATCGACCCCTACTTGCCCTATCTACTATAGTTAGGATTTTGTTGGGATTTTATTTTTATGATTTCTGACGACCGATCAGTCGTCAACGATTCGCTACCAAACAATCAGACTCGAGGGTAAACTGTACCGCCTGACTTAGCAATAGATCTCTCAAATTATCAATTTATCGGCCGCATAAACCAATAAAAATCAAGGTCATGTAATAAAACAGAGTTTAACATGCTATTTATCAAAAATAAAATACCAAATTATAAGTATAGAAATCTCACCATATCAATCGATTGAATTCACCAAAGGATTAGAAGTATAAGAATTTAGCTACTCATGGATTTGGGAAAATCCATGAGCGGCATAAGAGTACTTACAGAACTAGAAGGGGCGAAAATCTCCTTGACAAAATAACTAGAGTTGCCGCACCTCCCTATGGCTATAGGGGGTGGCGGCACCCTTGCCTAAAACTAGAAAAATAAATCTAAAGAGAATTATGTGAAGGTATGTGAAGGTATGTGAAGGTATGTGATTTGTGTTACAGGAGGTGGTTATTTATAGTGGAAAATAACCCTAGGAATTCCAATCCTAACTTGGAAAGGAGTCTAGGACGGTTTAAGGTCTAACTTGGAGTCAAAGTTAGATTAAAAGTCATCTTAGAGTAGAATCCAAGTTAAAATAGGATCCTGAAATTTTGCTGAATTCGTGCAGGAACATCGACGGAATTTTTGGGCTTGAAAACGGCAGAACTGGGTCTTGGATTTCAAAGGAAAGTTGTAGATCTCGGAGTTAGCTTTCCAACGAGTACTCATGGGCTTCAATCGGAGGTCTGAGCAGAAAGTTATGATTTTTCTACCATAACTGCGCCTGAATCCTAATCCTTTTAGGACTAGAATCGGGAATCTACGGGATTTGGATATTTCCTTGGAATTAGGAGTCATTAATTGGGATTTTAATTCCAATTAATATCTTATATGGGCTGAGTATTTTCCCATATAAATTATCCATAAATACCAAAGCTTGAGGGTTTATCCATGGCTTGTCTTCAATCAAAACTCCAATTCTTCAATTCTTCCTCTTGAAATCAATCTTCAAAGTATTCAAATCTCCAAATAAGTCTTCAACGAGTCTTCAAACACGAACTTCGAATCTCCAAATCTATGCTCAAAAATGTTTTGCTGAAATCTGTGTAAAAAGTCCTCAAAATAGCTCCAAAAGTAGTGAAAAATAACAATTTCTTAAATTCTCATCACTTAAAGACTAAAAACACAAATATTAATAAAATACCATATAATTAAGCATAAATGGGTCTAAAAACATAGTAAAATAGCCATAAAAGTAGGGTCTAATTTAGCTCAATCATATTTCCCCCACAATAAATCTTTGCTAGTCCCTAGTAAACTAGTGTAGAAAACTATGAACTTACTAAATTCGAACACCTAAAACCAATCATATAATCCTAAACTAATGCAAATCAAAATTCCATTTTAATTTAAACTTTTCAAAAACTTTGAATGCATACACATATTAAGGATCAACGCAATTATGAAATCAAAATAACAAAGAATCATAAGAGCATTCAATTCAAAAGATCAATAAATAGTAAGCATCTTTATTCTTAAGTAACCATAATTAAAGTAGTTCTAATCACTTACCATTCATCACATCCTATAACTACTTCTTTCCATAAGCTTATGTCTTCATCTTTATCTCCATTACTCAAAGGAATGCATATCACAGATACAAATCAAGGGTTTACGTGTGGGTTATAATAGATTTTTAAAGGCTAATTGATTTTTAGAAAATTAAGGTTACTAACCTCGAAGTGTTCATGATTTGGGGTTACTAACTCCCATTTTGTAGGCTACTAGCACTCTAGAAGGACTCCTTCTTTTTATTTTTTTTTCAGAGGGACAATATTTTTGCAATTCCATGCTTCTTATCCTCTTTCCAAGGGTTACTAACTCATTTTATTAAAGAAAAGAGTGACAACAATGGATTAAAAATTTTTATAAAGTATGCAGAAATACCTCTTCTCCTCTTGCATGAAAGCACTTCTTTTTTAAAACAATTTTTTAACTACCCTTTTATATAAGTAGTCCCCCACAGTTATTTTTGACATATCCATAACATACTATCATAATTGTAATTTCAATAAAAATTAAACATAAGTTCTAGAAATAGGCAATCATAGAAGAAATAAACAATAAGATCATATCACAAAACTTCAATTAAACCTAATTCTAAGAAATCAGATATCATGCTATCAATCAATCAATCAAATAAAACTTTCTTAAAATTCTAAGTATTAATCAATCATAATTAAATCAATCAATTAATATATGCATAATTATCAAATTTTCGAAAAAATTATGGCATATTTTAAGATTATGATGCATGCAGACTCTGTCCCCCACACTGAATAGACACATTGTCCTCAATGTGGAAACACATATGAGATTAACACAAACAATTAATATTATGCATGGTCATGTGGTTTATTTAAATGCATGAAATAAAAACTAACAATTAATTCACATCAAAGAACAGGCAAGCAATTAAAGCAATCAATCAAGACAAAATAATGCAAGGAAAATTAAAAAGATAGGGTTAAAGAAAGCTTCTCTGTTTGTAGGCATAAGCTCCATCATTGCTTCTGAAACTGGACTCTTTTCGTATTCATCTTGCAATCGTCCAAATTAAGCTCCATTTGCTCTCCTTTGGGTTCTTCATGTAAAATCATTGGGTTGCCTCCCAATAAGCGCCTTTCTTTAAGGTCTTTGGCTAGACTGCCTTAAAGAAATTATTCTTTAAGGGTGAAGGAATTATGGATATATTCCTTCAACAAGTCCACAATGATTTTGAGAGTATCATTGATGGCTTTGAGAACTTCAAGTTGAATTTTATCAAGACTTGAAATCATCACAGGTGATGTTGCGGGTTGGAATGGCGATGGCACAGGCATAGCCGGTGGTGGCACGGGCTTAACCGGTGATGGCATGGTGAATGGCCTGTAATGGCTTTGTTGTGGCGTGGCACTGGCCGGTTGGGGCCTGGTAGAAACATAAGATGGCCGGACTGATGGCTGGCTTAACCGGGCAAGTGGCGCGGGTGGCCAAGTATGGTGCACGGAGGATGCTGCTTTAGCCGGGTATGGCGGGGCAAATGACTCGGCTGTAGCCGGTCCTAGCCAGGCATGAGGCGCGGCCGAAGCCTGGAATGGCGCAGAGGAAGGCGCGGATGACGCGGAAGAAGGTAGGCTTGACCGGGCAGGCAGCGCGGATGGCTGGTTGTGATGTGCAGAGGAGTCCGGGCGTGGCTCGGCAGATGGCTCGCGTGGTAGGGCCGTGGCCGGGCAGGTGTCTTGGCGCGGCTCGGGTATGGTCGTTCCTATCCGGGCCATGTGCGATGATGGCTAGGCAACAGCCTGGTAATGGCGGCTGGGTTAGCTTTATCATGGCCTTGAGCATCTTCCTTTGGTTCCTTGGCTTCCATCTTCTTCTTTTCTCCGTGTGGCTGAACTCCTTGCTTGTTGGCCTCTTGTTCTTCCTTTGAGGTTGAAAATTCCGTCCTTCGGGTTAATTCTTCAAACGCATAGAATGCATTCTCCGGGGTTCTCTTCAATATTGGAGTGCAACTAAAAGAATCAACAAGAACTCGATCTTTGAGTCCTAATCCTCCATAGAAAATTTGGATTAGAATTCTTTTATTAAATCCATGTTGAGGGCAACCGATACACAACTTCTTAAATCTCCCCCAAAATTGGCGGAAATTCTCGTTGTAGCGTTGTCGAATGTCTTTTATCCTTTGTCTTCCTCTGGAAATCTGGGCAGATGTCATCGATGAGGATTCTTCTTGGGCTCCTTTCCTAGCAATTTTAACACTCACAACACAAACAAACTTGTTAGAGTTCAATGGCGATTGCGATGAAATTCTAGGGTGGATTATATCACCATCGAATTCCATGGTCAATGAACCGTAGAATACATCGATCTTAGTATGGGAAGTTCTTAAGAAGGGTCTTTCTAATAAAAGCGGACATTGATCTTTCGAATGTTCCATCTCCATAACGAAAATATCAATAGGAAAAACCAAGTGTTCAACTTGAATTAAGACATTCTCTAGAACACCTTTGGGATGAACCAAAGATCCATCAGCTAACTGCAGAATCACATCAGTATTTTTCAAAGGACCAAGATTTAAAGATTGATAAAAAGAAAAAGGCATAACGCTTAAAGATGCTCCTAAATCTAGCATAGCATTCTCTATAAGACTTCTTTCAATAGAAAAAGTAATAGAAAACGTACCTGGATCCTTGCACTTAGGTCGTAAACTCTTTTGAAGCACAACAGAGATATTAACTCCAGCACTTACCATACCTTGTAATTTTTTTCTTGTTGGTACAAAGTTGCTTAAGTAACTTTGCATAATTTGGAATTTATTGAATAACATCAAGAAGTGGGATGTTGACCTCAACTTTTCGAAGTATCTCCAAAATATCTTAATCGTCATCTTCTTTCTTTGACTTCTTCAATCTTGATGGAAAAGGTGGGGCGTTATCAGCGGCAATTTTCTTGTCGGCGGCGGTCTCCTTGGCTTTTTCCATGGTGGTTGCGCCATCTTTTCTGGGTTCAGCTTCAATCTTGATTTCCTTGTCAGGCACTTGCAATTCTTCTTTAGTGTAGCTCGGCTCTCCTTCATCTTGTGCGGCATGAGTAGGATAGGGGTTTTCCAACTCCTTTCCACTCCTTAAATTGATTGCACTTACATTCTCCTTAGGAGGTACCTTGGGTTGCGATTGGATCCTTTGTTGACCTTGTGTCTTGAGTTCACTCATGTCACTAGCCAATTGACTAATTTGTTTCCTCATCATCTCCATAGCTTCTCTCAATTGTTGCATCTCGACAGCTTGTGAAGATTGTTGAAAATTAGGCCTTTGATAATTCATTGGCCTTCCTTGATAGTTACCTTGGTTCCCATATTGTTGACTTGGTTGCTCGATTCTCCAATAAGGTTCAGGCTTCCTTTGATATGCTCCTTGCATTCCAACAGCATTGACTTCTTGCGCGGTGTGTTCCAAAGAAGCGCACTTATCAGTGCAGTGTCCTTGTTTACAAATTCTACAAACCTTAGGCATACTTGAAAAATTCGCATTGAATAAATCAGTGAGCCCAGCGACTTGCTGATTTGTTTCTTGAAGTTGTTGCTCCAGTGAGGTGGAATGGGTAGAGACTTCATTGATTCTTCTTGTATTGCCTTCTCTTGAATAGTCTTCTCGAGATCCGAATTGTTGAGTGTTGGTAGCCATGTTCTCCACTAAAGTCCAAGCATCGGTAGGAGTTTTGTCTATGAAAGCTCCTCCACTTGCAGAATCTATGGAAGATCTGTCAAACGGAAGTAATCCTTCGTAGAAGTATTGGATCAGCAATTGTTCAATGATTTGATGATTGGGGCAGCTCGCACATAGTGTCTTGAAACGTTCCTAATATTCGTGCATTGTTTCTCCATGGCGTTGCTTAATTCCGCAAATCTCCTTCCTTATACTTGATACCTTGTGAGCAGGAAAGTACTTTTCTAACAACAACTTCTTAAGGCTCGTCCAAGATGTGATTGAACCGGTTGGTAAGAGGTACAACCAATCTTTTGCACGATCCACAAGAGTGAACGGAAAAGTTCTTAACTTGAATTGGTCTTCAGTGATACCTTGAATATTTGTTGACGTGCAGGCAATCTGGAAATCGGTTAGATGACGGTGAGGATCTTCTCCAGACAGACCATGAAATTTGGGTAAAATCTTAATAAATCCAGATTTAATCTCAAAGTTTTCAGTCGTATCTGGGTACCGAATTGCTAAGCGTTGTGCATTGACGTTTGGTGCAGAAAGCTCTCCCAGGCTTTTAGGACCTTCGTTTGCCATGTCTTCTGTCGATGTTGAAGCAGCAGATCTAGGAGAACTTGATTGAGAACTCGAATTGGATGGCTCCTCTTCTTGTTGTCGATTTGATTTCTCCTTCCTTAGTGAAAATAGTGTTCTTTCTGGCTCTGGATCAAATTCAAAGTCTTTTGTACCACTACTTCTTGTCTTTGGCATGCAACTTCCTAGAAAAACTCAAAAACTCAAAAGAAAATTGTTAGTAGTAAAAGTTCTTAAACAAAATTAAAATTAAAGACAAAAAATAAAGGAAAATATTTTTTTATTTTTTAGAAAATGCAAAACAAAAATTTTTTATGACGCAAAAACTCTTTTTTTTTTCAAAAACGCAACACAAAACAAATTTTTTTTTTTAAAAAAACGCAGACTCAAAATTAAAAACGGAAAATTTTTTTTTTTAGATTAAAGACGCAGAAACGCAGATACAAAGAGAAAATTCTCAGGATTCGTCTTCAGATGAGTCTATTTTCCTTCCCCTGGCAAAAACCAGAAAAAGTTCCCTTCCCCGGCAACGGCGCCAAAATTTATGATCGGTCGTCAGCAATCATAAAAATAATTCCCCACAAAATCCTAACTATAGTAGATAGGGCAAGTAGGGGTCGATCCCACAGAGAAGGGTGGAGACTTTATTCGAAAATACAATCCTAAAAATCTCTCAAAACAAGACACAGAAAACAGAGGTTCAAAGAAAGCAATTAAACAGAAAACAATTATACTAGAAAACAAAACAAAGTAAATTAAATCTAAGACTATAGTAAATAAGAAAGAAAACAATAATTAAAGCATACTTCTTCTCCAATGGTAGAAAACAATCAAATTGAATATGGGTCCTTGATTTAAAAGATGAATTCAATATTAAATCCTTGATGATAACTGGTCTAGGAAAAACATAACATGCTATTTAGATAAGATTACCGGTTAAGGCTTAAATTACCCCTATTGCTAACTTAACAAATCAATTACCGGTTAAGCCTTAAAGATTCACCAAGCAACAAAACATTAAGATCAACTATTTAATTAGTTCTTTCACACATGCTTAACAAATAAAACCATACAACAATCAGATAAAATCCGCTCACTGGCATGAGAAACTCATCGAAGCGAGGTTAGTCGTCAACGATTCGCTACCAAACAATCAGACTCGAGGGTTAACTGTACTGCCTGACTTAGCAATAGATCTCTCAAATTATCAATTTATCGGCCGCATAAACCAATAAAAATCAAGGTCATGGAATAAAACAGAGTTTAACATGCTATCTATCAAAAATAAAATACCAAATTATAAGTATAGAAATCTCACCATATCAATCGATTGAATTCACCAAAGGATTAGAAGTATAAGAATTTAGCTACTCATGGATTTGGGAAAATCCATGAGCGGCATAAGAGTACTTAAAGAACTAGAATGGGCGAAAATCTCCTTGACAAAATAACTAGAGTTGCTGCATCTCCCTATGGCTATAGGGGGTGGCGGCACCCTTGCCTAAAACTAGAAAAATAAATCTAAAGAGAATTATGTGAAGGTATGTGATTTGTGTTACAGGAGGTGGCTATTTATAGTGGAAAATAACCCTAGGAATTCCAATCCTAACTTGGAAAGGAGTGTAGGACGGTTTAGGGTCTAACTTGGAGTCCAAGTTAGATTAAAAGTCATCCTAGACTAGAATCCAAGTTAAAATAGGATCCTGAAATTTTGCTGAATTCGTGCAGGAACTTCGACGGCATTTTTGGGCTTGAAACCAGTAGAACTGGGTCTTATACTTTAAAAGAAAGTTGTAGATCTCGGAGTTAGCTTTCCAACGAGTACTCATGGGCTTCAATCGGAGGTCTGAGCAGAAAGTTATGATTTTTTTACCAAAACTGCGCCTGAATCCTAATCCTGTTAGGACTAGAATCGGGAATCTACGGGATTTGGATATTTCCTTGGATTTAGGAGTCATTAATTGGGATTTTAATTCCAATTAATATCTTATATGGGCTGAGTATTTTCCCATATAAATTATCCATAAATACCAAAGCTTAAGGGTTTATCCATGGCTTGTCTTCAATTAAAGCTCCATTTCTTCAATTCTTCCTCTTGAAATAAATCTTCAAAGTCTTCAAATCTCCAAATAAGTCTTCAATGACTCTTCAAACACGAATTTTGAATCTCCAAATCTATGCTCAAAATTGTTTTGCTCAAATCTGTGTAAAAAGTCATCAAAATAGCTCCAAGTAGTGTAACAATTCTTAATTTCTCATCACTTAAAGACTAAAAACACAAATATTAATAAAATAGCATATAATTAAGCATAAATGGGTCTAAAAACATAGTAAAATAGCCTTAAAAATAGGGTCTAATTTAGCTCAATCACTCAGCAAGGTGTCTGTCTCACTCAAAGGTCCACACCAAATCACTTTCCTTGACACTTGAAGCAGGACAAGACAGCAGATCTCTCCTCCTCTCAACGTCTCAGGGTAATTTTTCTTTCCTTTTTCTTCTCTCCTCCCCTTTTTTCTAAGTCTTACCAAGTGGTAAATATGCCATCTAAGGTTGATGAAGGCAGATCTAGCCATGTTATGCAAACCAGAAGCAAAAACGTGGCAAATCCTTTACAATTACCTTTGGAATCTGATTCAAAGGTCTTGTTGCAATACCTCACTGAAGCCATGAATGAAATTTCTTTGGCACAGGAACAAAGGATGCAACAACTTATGAGATCTATAGATCAGATGAACAAATCTCATGACCAACTTAAGGAGGCTAATGACTCTTTTAAGGAGCAGATGATTCAAGATCGTGAGAACATCCTGCCTCAGATTGGTCAAGTAGAAGATAGACTCGGGGGCCAAATCCAACAGAGAGCCCAAGATCCGAGACAAGTTAACCTGCCTGCACTTCTTCCTCAACCTGTGGCGCCATTAGCCAATAATGGTGCCAACCAGGAGAGATTTCAACCTCAAGTGGAAGTGGTTGGTAACAACAACTTACCACCTCATAGGGAATGAGTAGCAAGGGGTGAGAATGAAGCTGATCTCATCCTTGGGCACCAGGAAGCAGTTGATCATACACCTGATAATGTGGAAGAGGAAGTCAACCCAGTTGGTCCTCGAGCTGCAGCTTATGTACCACCCCATGTGAGGAATGGTAATGGTAATGGCGCAAGAAATGGCCATCAACGCCATCCTGCTCCACGCCATCCACTTCAAGGTGTTGATGCACAAGGCCCGGTCAATAGAACCACATCAGCGAGATGATTGAAGACATGATTGGCCCGCCCTACATGCGAGTAGGCAGGCCATCTTTTCAGAAGCCTTACCCTGAGGAGTATGATAGAATATATCCTCTACCTCGTGGGTATAAGGTCCCTGACTTCACAAGCTTCTCTGGCACCTCTAGCGAGCAGACGACTCTAGAGCACATTGCTCGTTTCACTGTGCAGTGTGGAGAAGCCAACTCTGGCTACCACAAGCTTCGCCTGTTTCCCAACTCTGTCACAAGTGCAGCTTTTACTTGGTACATCAACTTAACACCCAACTCAGTAAGAATCTGTGAGGAGATGGAAAGATTGTTCCACACACAGTTCTATAGAACTGAGCCTGAGGTCTCCATGGCAGACTTGTCACGCCTCTACCAAAGAAAAGGGGAGTCAACTGAGGAATACTTAGCTCGTTTCAAGAAGCTAAGGAATAGATGTCGCACACCCCTCCATGAGATAGAGTTTGTGCGCCTAGCTCAGAATGGACTTGACATAGAACTTCGAAAAAAGTTCGAAGGAGTTGATTTCAGAGATTTCTTCGAGATGTCAACCAAAGTGACAAGGCATGAGACTCTTCTTCGAGAAGAAAATGAAAAGAGAAGTTCATCTTATGGCACCTATTATCAAGAGCCAAATTTTGAACTTGGGATAGCTGAGGTCAAGGCAGATCGCCCCATTGAGTGTCCATGCCTCGTGAAGGCAGGATTAGGACACCCTCAGACTCAAGAAAGGTTTGCTGCTATGTACCAGAGACAAGTAGAAAAGAAACCTTATGATGGAAGCAAAACTTATTCATTTGATACTTCAAAAACAAATGAAGTTTTTGACTTCCTACATAAGTCTGGTATGATTAAGTTACCTCCTGGATATGTCCTTCCTTGACCTGAGGACATCAGAGGAAGAGAATACTGCAAGTACCACGACTCTTGGAGGCATCCAACCAACAATTGTACTGTGTTCAAAAACATAGTACAAGAAAAGATAGAAAAGGGAATCTTGAAGTTCCCTGAGGCGCCCAAGAAGGACATGGGAGTTGACAAAAATCCGTTCCCAGCTCCTATTCACATGGTCGCGTTCAACCTCCCAAAGGATAGACAACTGGCTACTAGGGAGAAAGGAGAAACAACTCCCAAGAGGTTGAACTTGGCTCCAAGCACCTCCTTGGCAGCCAATCCTCAACATAAAGGTAAGTCTTATCACCACTCTGTTAAAACTAAGAAGTTGGTTGATAAAGCTAAATCAAAAGCTCTGGTGTGCATTCAGATCGGCCTTGCAATCCAAACACGACCGCTGATAGGCTTAAAGCACCAAGGAGGAAGCTAGAACTTTTCTCATCTGAGGATGAGGAAGAACCTGTGGAACATCTAGACACCTCTTATAGGAAGAAGGTTCAAAGAAAGTTGGAGTTTTCCTCAAAGACTCCACTCCAAAGGAAAGAAAGAAGTAGGGCAAAGCACACTCCATGCTCGGGGGGCAAGCCAGAGACTTCCTTACCTCCTCCTAAGCAGAGCAAACGGGAATGTGGAGGACCATCATCAAAAGTGGCGCCACCTTCATCTCATCCTAGCTCATCTGCCCATCACAAGGTGCAAAGATCTTCCAAGAGAGGACATGATCAACAACCACAAGTTGAATCTCGTTCTAAGCCTTTTCCAAAGAGGACTAAGCGTGAGATTAGACAATGGTTGGACCATAAGAAGGAAGAATATCGCCATGCAGCTGTGAGAAAAGAAATGAAGCTGAGAGGTGACCATGCACGACCAAGAATGGTCAAGCCACCATTAGACACTTCAAAAGGTGTGTGGCAAAAAGTGCAACATCCCAAGTATCCAGTTCAAATGAATAGGAAGACTTGGAGGAGACGAGAACTTCGAAAAAGAGCTAAGGCTCGAAATGAGGAAGTACTTGACACCATGCAAGTTGATGAGAGTGGAAATGAACCTTCAAAGGATCCACCACCTATCAACGAAATGGATATATCTCTCATGGACCTAGCAGACATGGGAGTGAAGCTATGCAAGGAGAAAATCCTTTCTAAAGAAGCAAAGCTCAAAGCAAAAGCACTTGAGCTAAGTAAGAAAGAAATTGAACTCCAAGATCGAAGGCAAGCCTTAATTGACATAGTCTATGGCAGTGAAGATTATTCTTGCCAAGAACTAGCAAGCAGAGGCGCCATCAATGAGCAGGCAGCCCTTACATATAGAAGATTGGCTATGAGAGCATTAACCATAGGAGATGAAGATGGAGGAGATGATGATTTCGAGATCCGTAGTATTGATGACGATTCATACTACCAGAAGTTTCCCTATGAAGCTTTGTCTAAAAGACTTGAAGACTGGCCATCACATCAAGATCTACTTCACATCTCAGAGAACATGCCACCATGGCAAATATCAATTTTGCTTGAAAAAGCGAAATTAGATAAAGAAAGGGAAGAGTTTGAAGCTAAGAGATTGGAACACATCGAAGCTGAGAACATTCTTTTCGAAAGACAAGAAGCTGTAGATGATGCTGCTAAGCAACTCCTTAGGAGGGTCTTCATTGAAGAGCTTAACATGAAGGTAGACAAGGCCCCAGGAGACCAAGTTGAAAGTCTATGGACTCCACACTGGGAGGATAATGGTGCCACCCACATGGAGGATGCCATTCCAACTTCATCTGATTAGAACATATGTGATGAAAGTTTGGAAGAGATCCCTTCAAGTTATGAAGAAGACTCGGGGGGCAACACCTCAGATGATGCAAAAACTATGATATTCACCAAGCCTGATGAAGCAAACACTTGCCACATCAAGCCTTTGTATATCAAAGCACATGTTGATGGCATTCCAATCAGCAGGGTACTTGTTGATAATGGTGCAACGGTGAATCTCATTCCCTATTCATCATTAAAGAAGCTCGACAAATGCACTGATGACTTGATCAAGTCAGAAGTCACTGTGAGTGATTTCTCTAGCAATATCAAGAAGACAAGAGGCATATTGCCTGCCCAGCTGACCATTGGATCAAAAACATCCCTCTTCGCCTTCTTTGTAGTTGATTCCTCATCAACTTACAACATGCTGCTTGGTAGAGATTGGATTCATTCTAACTGGTGTGTCCCGTCATTTTTACACCAACTATTGATGTTTTGGAATGGTACAGAAGTTGAAATGGTCAAGGCAGACAATAGACCATTCAAAGTTGAAACTAATGCAGTGGATGCAAGGTTCTATGATGGAACCACTGGACCGATAAGGTTCATGGGCCAGGACAAATATGGCCGACCATAGCCATTCATCTCCACAAGAGAAGTCAAACAAGAAACCTTGAAAGAGGTGATGGAAAATCTTTTGCGGCCTGATGCTTTGATTCCCTTCAAGCCGCTTCCATGTGCTCCTATCATAGAGGAGATCCCATGAGTACACAACCTAGAGAGGTTTTGTTGGCCAACGACACCTTGAGAAAGTTGTCGACATTGGCCTTAGAAATGAAGCTCCAAAGCTTAGAGGATTCAGTCGCCCCATCAGCTGATGCGGCTTATCAAAGTGTAGAAAATACACAAGATGAGATCACCATGGAAGAACTTGACCTTGCTCCCATGAAGTTAGATGATCTCAAGGCCGAGGTATAAGATCCTTTACTTGAAGTGAATCTTGGTACTAAAGAAGATCCTAGGCCGACTTATATAAGTTAGTTGTTGGCCGAAGAAGATAAGCCACACTTTGTAGCCTTGTTGAAAGAATACAAAGATTGTTTCGCCTAGGACTATGACGAAATGCCTGGCTTAAGTCGTGACTTGGTGGAGCATCGCCTGCCAATCATTGAAGGTTACCATCCCTATCAGCAACCTCCTAAAAGGATGGCTAATGAAGTCATCCTTAAAGTTAAAAAAGAAGTTGAAAGGCTCCTTAAAGCAGGATTCATCCGTACCGCAAGGTATGTAGAATGGATTTCAAACATAGTTCTGTAGTTAAAAAGAATGGTAAGATCAGGGTGTGTGTTGACTTTCGTAACTTGAACTCTGCCACCCCGAAAGATGAATATCCTATGCCTGTTGCAGACTTACTGGTAGATGGAGCCGCCCAACATCAAGTGTTGTCCTTCATAGATCGACACAGCGGCTACAACCAGATCTACATAGCAGAGGAGGATGTTCCAAAAATAGCTTTTCGCTGCCCAGGTGCAATCGGTACTTTTGAGTGGGTAGTCATGCCTTTTGGACTCAAGAACGCCGGTGCAACCTATCAAAGAGCCATGAACGCCATCTTCCATGACATGATTGGAAAATTCATGGAGGTATACATAGATGATGTAGTAGTTAAGTTACACAACCACCTTGGTCACATTGATCATCTAAGGCGTTCATTCGAAAGAATGAGACAACATGGTTTGAAAAAATGAATCCATTGAAATATGCTTTCGGTGTGAGTGTAGGTAACTTCCTTGGATTTTTGGTTCATCAACGAGGCATCGAGATAGACCAAAACAAGGCAGAAGCCATCATACAGGCAAAACCGCCCACCTCAAAGAAAGAGCTCCAACGCTTCCTTGGACAAGTCAACTTCTTGAGAAGATTCATCTCCAACACTGCTGGTAAGACCAAGGCGTTTTCACCACTGTTGAAGTTGAGAGACAAGGAGGAGTTACAATGGAATGACAAACATCAAGAAGCTTTTGAGGCCATCAAGAAGTGCTTAGTTTCGCCTCCTGTATTAGTTCCTCTTAAGAAGGATAAGACCTTGTACCTATATGTTGCAGCCACTACATCTTCCATAGGATGTCTGTTGGCTCAGGGGTTAGGAAAAGGGAAGGAACAAGCAGTGTACTACTTAAGTAGGACTCTTACTGATGTAGAAACTCGGTATAGTCCTATCGAAAAGCTATGTTTGTCACTTTACTTTGCAGCAATAAAACTAAGACATTACATGCTCTACTTTGATGTCTGTGTTATCTCAAAAACTGACTTAGTAAAATACATGTTATCTCGGCCTCTTCTTAAAGGCCGACTAGGCAAGTAGTGCCTAGCACTCTCTGAGTTCAGTTTCAAGTATATACCCTAGAAGGCAGTGAAAGGGCAAGCAATTGCTGACTTCCTAGCCGACCACCCATGCTTAGACTTGGGAGAAGAGTTTGAAGATACAAACTTTGTCATGGAGGTATCGTTAATACCATGGATACTTGAGTTTGATGGCTCTAGCACCGCTAATTCTGCAGGTGCAGGAATTGTCATCACCTCCCCAGATGATGACTATACCATGATGTCATTCCACTTAGACTTTGATTGTACCAACAATCAAGCTGAGTATGAGGCACTCATCATTGGTCTAGAATTGCTCAGGGAGATGAAAGTATCCACAGTACACATCAGAGGAGATTCTCTCTTGGTGATCAACCAGCTTATTAGAGAGTTCAATTGCACAAGTCCATCATTGTTATCATACTATGCAGTGGCAGTGCAATTGTTAGAAAAATTTGATGATATAAGGATAGAACACGTCCCCAGACATAGAAATGAGTCTGCAAATGTTGCTGCACAACTTGCATCTGGCCTTATATTCCAAGATGATATCTGGAAGAAGGTGGTAAATGTTGAGAGGAGGAGCATGCCTTCAACATTTACTAGAGACAATGTGTTCGAAGTGTACAACCTAGTACATAGACTTGATGATTGGCGCCAGCCATTCCTTGAATATCTCCAAAATCCATCTACAAGGGTCACCAGGAGGATAAGGAATTTGGCTGTGCACTACACTGTCTTAGCTGATGAGTTATATCGAAAAGACTTAGACGGATCTTTAATGAGATGTCTAGATCAAGATGAAGCTAAGAAAGTCATCAAGGATGTGCATGAAGGTTTATGTGGTGCACATCAAGCTGGTAGAAAGATGAGATGGCTAATACGCCGTCATGGTTTCTATTGACCAACCATCATGAAAGACTACATGGAGTTCGCCAAAGGTTTCCAGGCTTGTCAGAAGGATGGCCCTATATGGAGACTTCCATCAGAAGTGCTACACTCTATAATAAAGCCTGGCCATTCAGAGGATGGGCAATTGATCTCATTGGAAAAAGCTACCCACCTGCCAAAGGAGGTGTCTGCTTTATTATAGTTGCCACAGATTATTTCACCAAGTGGGTGGAAGCAAAAGCTCTGAATGGCATAGCTCATAATGACATCAAGAAATTCATCAAGGAACATATCATCTACCGCTTTGGAATTCCAGAAACTCTCACCACTGATCAAGGTACTAACTTTGATGGTGAGATCACAAGGAGTTTGGAAGAAACATTTGGCCTAAAATTCACCAAGTCCACGCCATACTATGCTCAGGCTAATGGACAGGCCGGAGCTTCTAACAAAGTGATGATAGGCATCATAGAGAAAATGATAAAAGACAAACCCGGTAAATGGGATAGAGTCTTACCTAAGGCTTTGTGGGCATACAGGATGTCACAACGTTCAAGTACTGGTGTGAGTCCATTCAGCCTCACCTATGATCATGATGCAATGGTCCCGATGGAACTTTTGGCCAAGTCAGCCGGAGTTGCATTCCAAAATAACTTGCAGTGGTATGATTATAATGATGCCATGATGATTGAGCTGGAAGACCTTGACTCTGAAAGGTTGGATGCTTTAGATCACCTGCAAGCATAGAAAAAAAAGGCAGAAAGAAGTTACAATAAGAAAGTTCGTAAACGAAATTTCATCGAAGGCGAGCTAGTGTGGAAAGCTTTCTTGCCTCTTGGCTCTAAGAAACGCGGGAAATGGTCTCCCAAGTGGGAGGGACCATTCCGTATCAAGAAAGTACTTAAGAATGGTGCCTATTGGTTAGAAACTGAGGATGGTGATTCCCATAGGAAGTTCATCAACGGGCGCTATTTGAAGAAGTACTATCCAACTACATGGGAGGCAGAAGCTTATCAATCCTGAATTTGACATGGAGGAGGAATTAGATGAGGTGGCTATGATTCAACTCACAGCCACATGCTTCACCGAAATATAAAACCTACACGCTTCGTGGACTTAGCAACCCCAATTGCGTTCTTGTGGCTTTTAAATAAAAACAAAATATTTTTATTACTTATGAAGTAATAAAAATTTCAGATTTTTGCCAATAACCATAGTGTGTGGCGAAAAATCCAAGGAAAAATTAGAAATTCCATCACTTAAATTGTATAAGTGTTTGTGGAATTTAATTTTTCAAAATTTGGCCTTAGTCAAAAAGAGGAGGCCGAATTTTCTGGGTATTTTGGGATGTTTTTTGCCGAAAATTCTAAGTATTATTGGCAATTTAATTCCAAAATAATTTCCAAGTATTTGATCTTTGTGGTTTTAGTCATAAGATCAAAATATTAAATTGATAAAAAATTTTGTTTAAGTTAGATGGCTAAAATAAAATAAAAAGCCACTAATATTAAAGGTGGCAAAAACTCATTGCCACCAATTCAAAACATGACTTGTTTAGGAAATTGAAAGTAAAACAAAATTAAATCATTCTCCTTCTTTCTCCTTTTTAGCAGTCACAGGGGGAAAGGTCTCAGGAAGGAGTGATCTCCATACTTCAAATTCTCTATCCATGCTATCTAGCAAAGTTCTGAAGAAGTCTCTCTCAGCAACAACAGCTAGGTAGTCATCTTTTTCCTTGAGAAGGATGTTCGCCTCGCAGTAGATTTCTTCACACTTGTGATTAGAAGGCACCTCACGCTTCTGAGCAAGTTTGGCCTTTTCTAGCTGAAGAGCTTCACCTTCGCTAAATAATCATTGATTTCATCATCAATAGCCAACTCTCTCTCAGAAGGCGCCACTGAATGATACAAGGCCCCAGCTTTGTCATCTAGAGTCCTCTGACGGGCTTTGTATCTCTTGTGCTTCGTATTAAATTGATCGAAGTGGCTCTGACTTTGATTATACCTAGTGAGGAAGGCATCAAACAATCTTGGAAAATATTTCTAAAATTGAGCTTCATCATCCTCAATTTCAAGCGAACGTGACCAGGTCCGAGCATGAGAATAGATAGCTTCCTTCTCGGCAGGAAGAATGGCGGCATCTGCTTTCAAAGTGAATTTGCAAAGTTCATCAAAAGCTTCTTTCAACTGAGCATCAGAAGGAACCTCGGTAACATCTCCGGAGGAGGCCTCATAATCCATTGGTAGAAGCTTTGATGTGAGTTCCTTGAGAACCTTGCACCTTTGAAGAAGAGGAGCATCAGCCAAAATAGGAGGAAGTACAAGAGATGGAGCAGGTATTGAAACAAGAGGTGCGGCAATGGGAAGAGAATTTTCAATTTCCACACTCCTATTGGCTGCCTCACTGACTAGAACAGGCATAGACATTGGAAGGATGGCTTCAGTAGTATTCTCAGAACATACTCCATGAGAATTGGAAACTATGTTTTCCAAATCATTCATGAAGTCTCTTCCACTTGGTTGCCCTGAAAGATCCATGTCACCTAAAGAAAAGTTGTCTTCAAGCAGAAAGGATGCGGCCATCTCAAGGGCTGAATTTGTTGATGAAGAAGGAACATCTTCTTGATCCACATAGGTGACATGATCCAAGGAAATAGCTGGTGAACAAGGAGATGACGCTACCTCCAGTGGTCCACTTGTGGTCTTCTGAGTGATGACATTCTGACTATCAGAGTGAGATGCGTCCATCAGGTCGCCAGAAGGAAAACCACCAGACTTCGGAATAGCTTTTTTCTTCTTCAAAGAAGTTTCTGAAGCATCCTTCTCACGGGATGAAGCAGCACGTTTCTGTATTACTTGCTTTGCCATCTTATTGGCATCCCTTTTGGGAGGTGCAAAAGCATCACCTAGAAAGTGGAAAGAGTTAGTAAAAAGCTTAAACAACTAATAAAAGTTTAAGTGACAGAGATTACCAGGTGGGAAATGAAGTCTTGCAACAATATGAGATAAGTCTTCACCATCGATTTTCTTCCATATCTCTGACCACCAAGCAGCAAAGTTTGGAGTGGCCTCAGATAAGAAAGGAGAGATGGTGAAATCTGCCTCTTGCCTTTGCTTCTCAGCATGGTCATGACACCTCGCAAAGAAAGCTTTATCAAGGACCGAAGGTCTCATATGACAACATTTGTTCCTTGAAAAATGAGGAGGTGAAGGGATTTGCTGAATAAATCCAAGTTGTCTACCAAGTAGAGGAGGACAATATGCTTCAAAACCAGGTTTGGCCCTCCCATCCACTTCAACGCCAAAACAGAGATCAATGGGCAAACAGAAGTTTCTCCATGCTTGTTTCACAACATCCGCACTCTCGTTAGTAGGTGTTTCTTGGAACCATGAAGGACCAAAATACCTCCGAGAATAGAGAAAGAACTCTTGATCTTTCAGGTTCCACAAGGAATGAAAGACATTGTTCACATTGTTGTTGATATGCACAAGGCCTCCATATAAGTCACCATAACACCGAGTGACGAGGGTAGCTGCATGACGAGTAGGAGATAGCTGAGGAAAGTACATCCAAGCCCACACCTGAAGAATCCACAAAGGACCATGAGTACCTTTGTCAACACTCTGAGTAAGATTGAATAAGCCACGGTAAAGGTTTCCCAACACGAACTGACCAAGAGCCAATCTTTTCCCTGAGGCCATGAGCTTAGCAAGGTGGAGATACTCAGCAAGGCAGACACGTGAAGGAGGACAAACAATGAACTTGCAAATCAAGCAAAGCATGAAGGCCGTGAGTTCCTTAGCCTCAAGAGGAGCATAAGTGGATTGAGCATACTCAGAGATAAATTTGTTGAAGTAAAGTTTGTCACTAAAAGAGATGGAATAGAGCAAATCTTCAGCTTCATCAAGAGGAGTGGCGCATGATACCCATTCGCCATCCACGGGGAGGCCTGTGATTGCTGCTATGTCTAGAAGGGTTACCGACATGGGCCCACATGGGAGATGGAAGTAATTCCAACACCCATTCCAGAAGGAATTGAGAGCAGCAAGCAAGGCACCATCATAGGAGAATTCTTGCTTTGACAACAAGACAAATGATAATAAGTCTTGTTCACGCAGTTGTTCTTCACGATACATGACTATGCGATCCACCCAGGCGCACCACTCGACTGGGCAGTAGGCCCATGACTGAAGTTTGTTAGCCCACTTGCGAAAGTCATAATCGTATCCTTGAAGAGGGAGCAGGCCACCTCGGTGCAGAGGAAAGCAGTCATTCATCTCAGCTGAAGGAAAACCAGTGAAGAAAGGAGCAAGAGCATCGTTGGGAAATTCTACCTCATGATAAGACTTAGCAACAAGTTTTTTCACAAGGTCAAGAGTTCTCTCCTCCTCAGAAGATATCACAAGTTCTCCTACAAAATTAACAAAGTTGTTAGAATACAATTTTTGTTAATAAGTTTGGTGAAAATAAATATTTTTACCACCTTAAAATTATTGCCTAATTTTATTTCTTGGCAAAAATAATTATTATGGCTGCCAAAAATAATTATGGTAATATTTTTAAGAAAATAAAAATAATTTTTGGCCATAAAATTACACTAAGGCCGAAAATATCAATGTGCATACCACACAAGTTGTAATTTTTCAACTAAGGTCATGGTATGCTAAAATTCAAGGTTTTTGGTGAATTAAGAAATTAAACTTAATTTGACCTAAACCTATTCAATTTTTGGCTAAGTATGCTAATTTGGCCAAAATTGACCAACTAAAACCCTAATTCCTAAAGAGCATGCCGCCCAATTTGCAATTTTTGCAATCAAGGGCTCGACATGCTAGGGTTTGCTAAAATTCATCAATTGGGTAGTGCACGTGTCAAATTAAACCTAATTTCATGTGCTAAGAACCTGATTTGTTGTAAATAATTGGCCAAAAATACCAGTTTTGGCCGAAACCCTAAGGATATGGAGGAATTGAGTGCCGCCCAACTTGCAATTTATGCAATTAAGGGCTTGGCACTCTAGGGTTTTAAATTCTAACTAATTGGGTACTGCACGTGTGAAATTAAACCTAATTTCATGTGTATAGAACCTGATTTCATGTTTATCATTGGCGAATTTTATCAATTAGGCCAAAATTAGCAAGAATTTCAACCTAAAAACCTAATATTATGCCGCCACTTTGTAATTTATGCAATTAAGGGGCTACGGCATATTAGGGCACTAAAATTGTAAAAATTAAGGCTCCTATACTTCTAATTAGGACTTAATTTTATGATTAATTCCCTGAATTTTTGGCTAATTTAATCAATTTGGCCAAAATTCCCAAAATTGCATAAACCTTAAGGATTAAATTGAAATTTGCCGCCCAAAATTTAAATCCATCAATTGGAGCCGTGGCATGCTAGGGTTTATCATCCTTATTCAATTGGGTTTAGGGTTGACCTAATCCTAGCCTAAATTCGAAAGGAAAACACTAATTCCTAGTCCAATTTGGCTTCCTAGACCTAATAGGATTTGTAATCCTAGCCAAATAAGGCCACAAATTTGCGCCTAAGGAGGGGAAATTGGAAGTCGATAATTGCAGCCCCTATGTCGACTTGATCAACATGATTTCATGCCATGGAATCCTAATTTCATGCAGCAACATGTTCACCTAAGGATCTATGGCAAAATTTAAGTCATAGGCCGAAAACTATGTAGTTTTTACTAAGGATTTTTGCCAATTTCTTTACTAAATTGATTTGATTTCTAAATCAAATTTTTACCTAAAATTACAGCAGCCATATCATACCAAAATCATCATCAAAGTCGACCCAAACATGGCAATTGAGCTAGGGTTGGCGGCATAAAGGAAATTGATGAACTTAAGTGCAAAAATTAAAAAGTTCATGAACAATTACCTTGATTTTGTGCAGATTTGGGATCAATCACCATTGAGCTTAGGTCTTGCTTGAGTCGATTGGTAGCTGCCATCATGGGAGTTTGATCCAAATTGTTTGAATCTTGCCAAGGATTTGGAAGCCTCCAAGAACAAGGAGCCGCGGCTTGAGTTGCTTGGCATGAGTGATGATTTTTGGTGATGATTTTTGTTGTTACCTTGATCTTTGGAAGCCATTGAAGCTTGAAAAGTTGCTGGAAAATTCGGCTAAGTATGGTACCAAAGAGGGGGTGTCGACGTTGGCTAGAAGTAAGAGGAAAAATTTCAGTCCAAGACCAATTTCCTTAAATACAAGCTTAAATTCTTTTAACACAATGGTGCCAAAAAAAAATTCTTTTAACACAAAGACTTAAGGTTGGGGGGGCATTGTTTATACCTCAATTTACAATTGAGAGTAAATTGGTCTTATCAAAATTTTAATCAAGATGAGTGGTTAGGATTTAATCAAAATTCCTAAAGAAACTAGGTTACTACACCACCCTAGTTCAAATTGAATTAGGAAAGTCTTGTAAATTAATTGTAAGGGCTGGAATTAATTAATTAAATAATAATTATTTTATTGAATAATTATTATTAAAAATCTTATGTGTGCCGCCCCTACCCAGGTGAGTGGCAAAGAGAATCAATCGGAAGCAGTTTCCTTTGATATTGCTGCCTGCTAGGGAGGCAAACAGATAAAAAAGGAAAATTGCTTGTCATCTGCCCATGAGATGAAAAATACCTCATGGACATACATAGCAAGGCCCAAGTCGTCTCCCATACAGAGGAGAGGCCGCCCTCTGCCCTACAGAGAGATATTTTTCTCATCCTGTAGGAAGGAGGCAGAGAGCTAAAGTTTGTCAGCAAGAGAAATATCTATGCACGTGAGAGAGGCATGAGATTTTCAACCTCACACCTCCTCCATATAGTCAACCAACCATAGTGGAGAAATCGCCTAGCCCTTGTCCCTCCCCGGAAGGCGAAATTGCAACTTGTATTTTGTTCAATTAAGGACAAAATAGTAAAATTGATCAATTGAAGAGGCTAGAGGCTGCAATTTCATCCAGGGAGCACACCATGATGATCCTTGAGCTATGTAGATCATCTTGGTAAAATTTCACCTCATTCTGACATCGGAGTAAAAACTTATGCCCAGTTTTCAGTTAAGGACATTTTCGGGAGCGAAACCAAATTCACCATGATAGAGAGCTCAAATTAACTTGGGATTTTTTCCATAGTCTTATGGAGATAATCTAAGCCTACTGGTGAAATTTTGGTGAAATCCGAGATCGTTTGCAACTTTTGCATTCTTTTCAATTAAGGACATATGGCTTTCTCACCCCGGTTTAAGCCATTTTCTTAATTAATTATTATTTTCATGATTTGAAGAGCTAAATATGGCTAAGTATGAGTAATTTCGTGGCCTTGGTATTCAGAGTTCAAATCGTGATGTTAATTGGCCACTACTTAGCCAAGATTAGTTGATTTCAGCACAAAAGAAGCAATAAAGGCTCGCTGCAATGTGACAGGGAGAAGGAAGAATTGTCATCAACCACCCAGGAGGCAGATTTCCATCTCCCATCCAAGCAGAGTGGCGCCTTAGTCCATGTCTTGTCCTCTCCTCAGCAGTTGGAGGCAATCGGAAGGAGAAGGAAGCTTCACTGCACCTTCCTGAAAGCTGTCATCTGCATAGGAGGAGGATTTTGCCTTTCTCAGCAAGGCAAGCCCATTAAATGCTCAAGCCCAAACCGTCCCCTATATAAAGGGAGGCCATTTTCAGGTTTCAGCAGATTCCGCATCTCAGACATTTCTCCCGAGAAATCAAAAACCAGCTCCTGCAGCTACAAACTTGCTCCGCGCAAAAAACCAAACTCCGTGCTTATTTTCTCTCTGGCTCTGCACCATTTTCACCCTGTTCATCACGAGTTCTTCACTCGTTCTTCATATTTTCCTTGATTAGATCTTGTCTCAGGACAAACAAACACTCTTTTAGTGTTTTTCTCTTTTTTCAATCTTGTCTCCGGACATACAAACACTGTACACGTGTTCTTCATTCAGAAATAACATATCAGTTTGTTATTTTCTTTTCAATTTCAATTGCAATCAAAGCAGATCTCCCAGATCTGATCCAGTTAGAGGAAGGCCCAGTTATGAGAAGCAGTTCGTGTGGATCCAATGATTTAGATGCTCCGGTGTGACTTTGATCCAATCCCCACAATCGTTCTGATCTTTTAATCTGCTGCTCCGCGCACCAGATCTTGTTTTTACAACCTCTTTGTCAATTTCAGCAAATTAACTGGCACGCCCTTACGCTGTCATAAAGAATTCTCCGCGAAAACTCTAGCAAGAGATTTTTGGCGCAACACAACATAAATTGAACACAAGTTCTAGAAATAGGCAATCATAGAAGAAATAAACAATAGGCTTTTATCACAAACTCTAATTATAGCTAATTCTAAGAAATAAGATAACATGCTAGAAATCAATCAATCAAATAAAGCATTCTTAAAAATTCTAAGCATTATCATTCATAATTAAATAAATCAATTAATATATGCATGAAAAATTCAAAATTTTTGCAAAATTCCATGGATTTATGACATGATCTTATCATTTACTGCTTCTATGAAAAATTTCATGATTTTTATGCATGTAGACTCCATATTAGACTAGACTATTTCCCCCACTCTTAAAAGACACATTGTCCTCAATGTGAAAACACATGAGCATGTGTAAAAAGTGTGGTTATTTAAATGCATAAAATAAAAACTAACACAAACAACTAATTCACATCAAAGAATAGGCAAGCAATCAAAGCAATAATTAATCAAGAAAAAATAATGCAAGGGAAATTAAAAAGATAGAGTTAAAGAAGACTTCTCTGTTTGTAGGCCTAAGCTCCGCGAATCATTGCTTCTGAAAGTTGACTACTTTCGAATTCATCTTGCAATTGTCCAAATTAAGCTCCATTTGCTTTCTTTTGGTTCCTTCATGTGAAATCATTGGGTTGCCTCCCAATAAGCGTCTTTCTTCAAGGTCTTTGGCTAGACTGCCTTAAAGAAATTATTCTTCAAGGGTGAAGGAACTATGGATATATTCCTTCAACAAATCCACAATGATTTTGAGAGTATCATTGATCGCTTTGAGAACTTCAAGTTGAATTTTATCAAGACTTGAAATCATCAAAGGGTATGTGGCGGCTTGGAATGGTGATGGCACGGGCATGGGCGGTGGTGGCTCGGTGATAGCTCGAGGTGGCTCGGTGAATAGCCGGTAGTGGCTTGCTGGTGGCGCGGCACTGGCCGGTTGGGGCTCGGTGGAAAATAATCCTGACCGGGCAGTGGCCGGGCTTGACCAAGCAAGGCGCGCGGAGGATGCGGTGTTGGCTAGGCATGGCTGGGCAGGTGGCTCGGCTGGTGCGGATGAGGTCGGGCTTGACCGGGCAGGTGGCTCGGATGGCTGGTCCATGGCCGGGCAAGTGACTCGGTGCGGCTCGTGCATGGCCGGTCCTGTCCGGGCCATGTTTGAGGATAGTCGGGCAACAGCCGGGCAATGGCCGGCTGAGTTGGCTCGATCATGGCCTTGGGCATCCTCCTTTGGTGCTTTGACTTCCATCTTCTGCTTCTCTCCTTGTGGTTGAACTCCTTGTTTGTTGGCTTTTTTGGGTGGTAGGACTCGTGGAATTAGAGGACTTAATGTTTGAACAAAAGTTTCCAATACCGAGTATGCATCATCAGGGGCATTATCGAGCATAGGGATTGTAGATAGTGTATCAACAACCATTTGATCAGAAACTCTTAATCCTTGATAAAAGTATCTGACCAAACGTTCTTTGCTGAAGCCATGTTGAGGGTAATCAGCACAAAGTTCCTTGAATCTCTCCCAATATTGAGAAAAATCCTCCTCATTGCGTTGCTGAATGGTGAACATCTTCTGCCTCCACTTGAAAATCTGATTAGATGTCATCGATGAAGATTCTTTACTGGCTTCTTTCTTAACACTTTTAGCATTCACAACACAAACAAACTTGTTAGGATTCAATGCCGATTGAGATGAAATTCTAGGGTGGATTACATCACCATCGAATTCCATTGTCAATGAACCATCGAATACATCAATCTTAGTATGAGAAGTTCTTAAGAAAGGTCTTCCTAATAAAAGAGGACATTGATCTTTTGAATGTTCCTTCTCCATAACAAAGATGTAAATAGGAAAAATCAAGTGTTCAACTTTAATTAGACATTTTCTAGAACACCTTTGGGATGAACCAAAGATCCATCAGCTAACTGCAGAATCACATCAGTAGTTTTCAAAGGACCAAGATTTAAAGATTGATAGAAAGAATAAGGCATTACGCTTAAAGATGCTCCTAAATCAAGCATAGCATTCTCTATAACACTTCTTCCAATAGAACAAGTAATAGAAAACGTACCTGGATCCTTGCACTTTGGAGGTAGACTCTTTTGAAGCACAGCAGAAACATTAACTCCAGCACTTACCTTACCTTGTAACCTTTTCTTGTTGGTACAAAGTTGCTTAAGTAACTTTGCATAATTTGGAATTTGTAGAATAGCATCAAGAAGTAGGATGTTGACCTCAACCTTTCGCAGTATCTCCAAAATATTTTGATCATCATCTTCTTTCTTTGACTTCTTCAATCTTGATGGAAAAGGGATGGCAACATCTGTCTTGGAATCTGTCTTGTCTTTTCCCATGGTGGTTGCGCCATCTTTTTTGGGTTCATCTTCAATCTTGATTTTTTTGTCAGGCACTTGTAATTCTTCTTTGGTGTAGCTCGGCTCTCCTTCATCTTGTGCGGCATGGGTTGGATAAGGGTTTTCCAACTCTTTTCCACTCCTCAAAGTAATTGCACTTACATTCTCCTTAGGAGATACCTTTGGTTACGATGGGATCCTTTGTTGACCTTGTGTCTTGAGTTCGCTCATGTTACTAGCCAATTGACTTATTTGTTTCCTCATCATCTCCATAGCTTCTCTTATTTGTTACATCTCGACAGCTTGTGAAGATTGTTGAAAATTAGGCCTTTGATAATTCATTAGCCTCTCTTGATAGTTGCCTTGGTTCCCATATTGTTGACTTGGTTGCTCGGCTCTCCAATAAGGTTCAGGCTTCCTTTGATATGCTCCTTACATTCCCACAGCATTGACTTCTTGCACGGTGTGTTCCAAAGAAGGGCACTTATCAGTGTAGTGTCCTTGTTTACAAATACCACAACTCTTAGGCACACTTGAAAAATTCGCATGGAATAAATCAGTGAGCATAGCGACTTATTGATTTGTTTCTTGAAGTTGTTGCTCCAATGAGGTGGAATGGGTAGAGACTTCATTGATTCTTCTTGTATTGCTTTCTCTTGAATAAGTCTTCTCGAGATCTAAATTGTTGAGTGTTGGCAGCCATGTTCTCCACTAAAGTCCAAGCATCGGTGGGAGTTTTGTCTATGAAAGCTCCTCCACTTGCAGAATCTATGGAAGATCTGTCAAACGGTAGTAATCCTTCGTAGAAGTATTGGATCAACAACTGTTCAATGATTTGATGATTGGGGCAGCTCGCAAATAGTGTCTTGAAACGTTCCCAATATTCATGCATTGTTTCTCCATGGCGTTGCTTAATTCCGCAAATCTCCTTATACTTGATACTTTATGAGCAGGAAAGTACTTTTAAAGAACAATTTCTTAAGGCTCGTCCAAGATGTGATTGAACCAGTTGGTAAGAGGTACAACCAATATTTTGCACGATCCACAAGAGTGAACGAAAAAGTTCTTAGCTTGAATTGGTCTTCAGTGATACCTTGAATACTTGTTGACGCACAGGCAATCTGGAAATCTGTAAGATGTCGGTCTTCTCCAGGAAGACCATGAAATTTGGGTAAAATATGAATAAATCCAGATTTGATCTCAAAGTTTCCAGTCGTATCTGGGTATCGAATTGTTGTGCATTGACGTTTGGTGCAGAAAGCTCTCTCAGGGTTTTAAGACCTTCTTCGTTTGTCATGTCTTGTGACGATGTTGAAGCAGCAGATCTAGGAGAACTAGGTTGAGAACTCGAATTGGATGACTCCTCTTCTTGTTGTCGATTTGATTTCTCCTTAGCGAAAATAATGTTCTTTCTGGCTCTAGATCAAATTCAAAATCTTCTATACCACTACTTCTTGTGTTTGGCATGCAACTTCCTAGAAAAACTCAAAAACAAAAACTAAAAAGAAAATTAGTAGTAAAAGTTCTTAAACAAAATTAAAATTAATGACAGAAAATAAAGGAAACGCAAAAACAAGAATTTTTTTTTCAAAAACGCAAAACACAAAACAATTTTTTTTTCAAAAATGCAAAGAAGCAAAGAAAAACGAAATCTTTTTTTTTTAGATTAAAAACGCCAAGACCAAGAGAAAATTCCCAGGATTAGTCATTTCCTTCCTTCCCCAGCAAAAACCATTAGAAAGTTTGTCAGATGAGTCTATTCCTTCCTTCCCCGGCAATGGCGCCAAAATTTATGAACAGTCGTCAGCAATCATAAAAATAATCCCACAAAATCCTAACTAAGTAGATAGGGCAAGTAGGGGTCGATCCCACAGAGAAGGGGAATAGACTTATCCAAAGATGCAATCCTCAAAGAATCTCTCAAAAGTTTTGCGTAAAAACAGGGGATTTAAAATAACAATTAAAAAGAAATCAATTAAACTAGAAACAAAACAAAGTAAATTAAATCTAATTCTATGGCAATTAATAAAGAAAACAATGAAAACAATAATAAGAAAGCATACTTCTTCTCCAATGGTAGGAATCAATCAAATTAATTATGGATCCTCGATTTAAAAGATGAATTCAATATTAAATCCCTGATGATAACTGGCCTAGGGAAACCCTAACATGCTAGTAAAATCTCGGTTGAGACTTATTTTACCCTTTTATTTCTTAACTAATCAATTACCCGTCAATGCTTAAAGATTTGCTAGGAAACAAAGCATTAAGAACAACTATAATATTAGTTCTTTCACACATGCTTAACAAGTAAAACCATACAACAATCAAATAAATCCGATCACTGGCATGCAAAACCCATTGACGCGACGTCAATCATCATCAATTTGTTACCAAACAATCAAACTCATGTGTTAACAGTCTTGTTCGATTTAAGAGAAGATCTCTCAAATTATCTCTTTATCGGCCGCGTAAATCAATAAAAATCAAGATCGTGTAATAAAACAGAGTTTAACATACTATCTATCAAAAATAAAATATGAAATTATAGGCACAAAAATCTCACCATATTAATTGATTGAATTCACCAAAGGATAAGAAGTATTAAGAATTTAGCTTCTCATGGATTTTGGCTTAAGAAAACTTACAAGACCTTGGAGGGACGGAATCTCCTTGAAAAATCCATAGGTACGTCGCACCCCTCTATGATTAGAGAGGGTGGCGGCACCCTTAGCCTAAAAACTAGAAGAAAAACTAGAAAAATAGATCTAAAATTGTGATTGTATGTAATTTGTGTTACATAGGGTGGCTATTTATAGTGGAAATAACCCTAGAAATTCCAATTCTAAGTAGGATAGGAGTCTAGGACGGTTTAGAGGCTGACTTGGTATCCAAGTTGGCTTAAAAGTCTTCCTAAAACCAAAATCCTAGTCAAAATAGGATCCTGAAAAATTATGGATTCGTGCAGGGACTTCGACAGTGATTTTAGGCTTGAAGATGGCAGAACTGGGTCTTGAACTTCAAAGGAAAGTTGTAGATCTCGGATTTAATTTTCCAACGCCTACTCACGGGCCTAAAACTGACATCTAAGCAGAAAGTTATGATTTGTCTACCGAGACTGTATGGAATCCTAATCCTGTTAGGACTAGAAGCGGGAATAAGCGGGAATTAGATATTTCGTTAGATATAGGTGGCATTAATTGGGATTTTAACTCCAATTATGGGCTTATATGGGATGAGTATTATCCCATATAAAATATCCAAAATTCCTTAGCTTTTGGGCTTATTCATGACTTGTCTTCAATCCTTCGCAATTTAAGCTCCAATCTTCAATTCTTGCCTCTTGAGATAATTCTTCAATAGTCTTCAAATCTTCAAATTATCTTCAATAAATCTTCAATCACGAACTTCGAATCTCCAAATCCATACTCAAAATTGCTAAGTCCATATTTGAGTAAAAAGTCATCAATTTAGCTCCAAAAAGAGTAAAAAACAATAAGTTTCCACTTTTCTTGTCTTCAAGACCTAAAAACACAAATACTTATAAAATAGGGTTAAAATACACATTTAAATAGTAAAAATCATAGGAAAATGATCATAAAAATAGGGTCTTTTTTAGCTCAATCAATCGCAAAAGCTAAGGTGGCAGTGATTTCTAAGGAGAGCTCTATGGTAAAGAAGGGGCTGCCGCAGTAAGGAGAGCTCTGCGGTGAATAGGGTGCCGCCGCAGTAAGCAGAGCTCAGTGGTAAAGAAGGTGTTATCGCAGTAAGAAGAGCTATGCAGTAAAGAGGGTCGTACCGCGATAAGGGGAGCTTTGCGGTAAAGAGGGGGCTACCGCGGTAATGTGAGCTCTACGGTAAAGAGGGTGCTACCGCGGTAAGGAGAGCTCTGCGGTAAAGAGGGTGCTACCGTGGTAAGGGGAGCTCTGCAGCAAATAGGGTGCTACCGAGGTAAGGAGAGCTCTGCGATGAGGAAGGCTATCGCAAAGTGGGATTTTCTGTAAAGTGTTTGGTAAAGCAAGTCTTGCGGCAAACGTGTTTCGCAAAGTGAGTCCTGCGGTAGAGGGGGTGCTACTGCAGAATTGGCTTTAGGAAGATGCTTTGTTAACCTCTGTTTTTTGAACACAAGAACAGGGGAAGAGATGAAACTAACAAATAAAGAGAATGAACTTGTTTTCTTCCATTAATTCATCATGGAACACATGGGAATAAATTGTAAAAAATGTGTTGGAAGAAATAAGGTGGGAAAACAACTTTAACGGAAATAATTTGACAAAAAGATGACATTGAAGTGGTGAGGTGAACAAGAAGAAATTTTGGAGATGAAATTGTTGGAGTGGAGACTAAAATTATACGTGATGTGAGTTTTGCGGTAGGAAAGTTGTTACCGCAGAATTAGTTTAAAGAGGGAAATGAAGAAACTAATAAACAATGAAATAACCTCAGTTTCTATAATAAATGGAACATAATACACATGAGAATACATTGTGAGAGAAAGCTTGGAAGAAAGAAAATGGGAATACAAATTTGAGGGAAAGGAATCGGTGTTACATTGGCGTTAAAGTGGAGATGAGAGCCGAGACTAGTTGTGTTTGTTGTGAAAACAGTTGTTGTGAAAGAAAAATGGTTCCCTTGTTGAAGTGAAGACCCCGATTATTTATACACCCCCTACTGCGGGAAACGTCATTTTCCACTGCCACGATTCCCGCTGAGTTCTACCAACTCTGCAACGACATCTTCTAAGTCAAGTGTGTAAACAAGCGTGTTTTTTATCCTTTTGAATTTCCGTTGCTTTGCGGGGTGATAAGTCCACTTCGTTTCAAGCCGTTGAGATTCCGCAACTGAGCGGGTCAATGATATGTGTGAGTTTCTTTCCCTTTGCTGCCATGGATGTTATTTCTAAGTTTACAGACAACTTCCAAGCAAGGTTGTCCCTCCCAAAAATAGCATTTGGCAAGATTACCATCCTCACAACCTCCAAGCCACACTTCCGCAATGTTTTCCCGCCGTGGGCTTGTCCACGTTGTTTGTTCTGTGAATTAGTAATAATAAGTGTGTTGTATTGCCATAATCAAGTTTCAATATGTAAATGAGCTAAATAACAGATAAGTATTACTCCCTTTGACAAGCATCTTTTATGGAACCTTTACTACGGCATTTGCAGCTTCCCTTTGAGAAGCGCTTCAGTTTGATTCCTCTACTATGCAAACGACAACAAGCTTTGATGTTGCGTGATTCTTTTTTCCATGTGATGTGGTTGCACGTCTTAGTTGCCGTGAAACTCTTGTTGCTGTGTGGTGGTCTAACGGGCTTATGTTGTTATTGGTGGGCCGTTGGGCCACTTGTGAGGAAAATAAATGTATCGGGCCTTTTTTCATGTGTTGGGCCTCTTTTTTGTGTGTGTGATGCATTGGGCTTGGATGAGGTATTTTCATGAAAATGGGAAAAATATGGAGTTTTTAGTATTTTTGGCTATGGTAAAAAAATTGGGATTTTTGTGTTTAAATGGGTTTGGTTATCCAAAATTTGACCCTTAACATAGAGTTTGATGGACTATTGTTGGAAAATTCACATACTCACTCATATAATTGTGAGGATGATTTAGTTGTAGAATTCATCCAACAACATGTTTGGAAGCTCTTGTTTGATCCAAGATTTGACAAGAGATTGTTTATGCCATGATGAACACTCAAGGAATTATGTATAACTGAATCAAGGAGGAATTTCTTGATTCAAGAAGCATGTTTCGAGTGTTAAGGTAGGAGATTGGCCAAGAGAAGTAAAAAGAAGAAGAGAGAGCCTTGGAATTAGGCCTAAAGCGCCCGTTGGATATGAATTGTTGCTGTTAAATTTTGTGAAGAACAAGAAGAAAAAAAAAGAAGAAAGAAAATTTTGATTCGAAAACATGACTTGTTTCATTAACAGAAATAGGTTACATATAAATAGATGCAGCAGTAAAGCTATGGTTCCTGTGGTAAGGTGCATATTTGGTAAGTTAATAAATACACACGGTATGAATCAATTTTCACGGTAACATGATATACGATAGGTGGTAACACGATTTGCGGCTTCAATCTTGGATCCCGCTGTAAATACACTTTTGACTGATTTCATCACGCCCTCCTCAAGTTGGCGCGTGAAGATTCGCAACGCCCAAGTTGAACACTAATGATTCAAATCGATCCTTGCCCAAGGCTTTGGTGAAGATATCTGGGAGTTGTGCTCCATTGGAAATCTTTCTATGTTCAATCTCTTTCGATTGTGTCTGTTCCCGAACAAAATAACAATCCATCTCAACATGCTTGGTTTGCTCGTGATAAACAGGAATAGCAGTAATATGTAAGGCCGCTTGATTATCACAAAACAATTGAGTAGGTTCCATTTGCAGCGCATGTAGATCTGATAACAACCATCGTAGCAACTCACTCACCGTTACTTCCATGGCTCTATATTCTGCCTCTGCGGAAGATTTTGACACAACTCGCTGTCGTTTAGTACGCCAAGGAATAGGGGAACCACCTAATGTGATAAAATAACCAGTTCAAGATCTTCTAGTTATAAGACATCCTCCTTAATCAGAATCACAGTATGCTGTAAGAAGCAAATCATCATCCGCCCGTAACAAGATTCCTTGTCCTTGAGCCTTTTTCAAGTACCACAAAACTTTCAGTGCAGCATCCATGTGTTCCTGGTGTGGCGTACTAACAAATTGTCTAATAACATTCACGGCATATGTGAGATCTAGCCTAGTAACGGTTAAATACAGAAGGCGCCCAACTAAACGTCTATATTGTGCTGCATCAATGAGTGGACCGTTGTTGTCTGCTCGTAGTTTATGATTTTGTTCCATGGGAAAGGCACTGGGTTTGCAGCCTTGCATTCCACTTTCCTCCAATATATCCAAGGCATATTTTCTCTGACTGAGAACTATCCCAACAGGTGACTGTGCAACCTCTATTGCAAGAAAGTATTTCAAGGAACCCAAGTCCTTAATACCGAACTTGTCATTCAAATAACTTTTAACTTCTTGGATTTTATCACCATTATTGCCATCAAGTATAACATCATCAACATATATCAAGGCTGTAAGAAAAATCCCACCTTTATCATAAAGAAATAAAGAGTGATCTGCCTTAGACTGCCGGAAACCCACATCCTCTAAAGCCTTGGTGAATTTGTGATACCAATTACGAGAAGCCTGCCGCAGACCATATAATGATTTCTTCAACTTGCAAACCCTTATTTCACCCACCTTGGCAAAGCCTTGAGGAATCTTCATAAAAACTTCCTCCTCCAAATCTCCATGAAGAAAGGCATTGTTTACGTCTGATTAATGAATTTCCCATCTTCTCTGGGCAGCGACAGCAAGCAAACACCGAACTGTTACAAGTTTTGCAACCGGCGCGAAAGTCTCATGAAAATCAACTCCTTCAATTTGAGTAAAACCCTTTGCAACAAGTCGCGCTTTATAGCGCTCCATCTCTCCATTGGGTTTATACTTCACCTTATAAACCCACTTCGAGTCAATGGCCCTTTTTTCTGGTGGGAGTGGTACCAATTCCCAAGTTCCATTCTCCTCCAAAGCTTTGATTTCCTTCTCCATAGCTCCTTTCCAGTGCCTGTGTTTCACTGCTTGTGAAAAATGTTTTGACTCATCATGAGAAGTGATGGCCGCAAGAAACGCTTTATGTGAGTGTGTAAATCTATCATAAGAGACATAGTTTGATAAAGGATATACCATTGAGTTAGCCGATGGAGGAGTAGGCTGTTGTGGTGCAATGGAGGGTGGCAAGTCAGTTTCAAAACCATCGAAACGTTTTGGCTGCTTTCGCTCACGCTGACTGCGTCTGATTTCTACTAGATTTTTTGTGGCGGTTGACTCGCCAGCAGTGTCTAGAATAGAGTCATTCACATTAACTACGACAATGTCACAATTCTCTACAGTAGGAAAGTCAATACTAGTTTATGTCATTAAATCACCAGAATCAATCTCTCCTGCCGTATGAGATTCGACTATCTATGGTAAGAATGCTGCTCCGTCATCATCATCAATTCCCTGCAACCCCAAATCATTTATCCTTTTGTTAGGCAACCTTTTTTCTCCTATATCAACTTCCTTAAAAGGATACACATCTTCAAAGAAAGTTACATCTCTGGAAGTGTAGAATGTTTTTCTTTCAACATCATAGACTCGATATCCCTTTTGCCCATATGGGTTTCTTACCAAAACACATGGCCTTCCCCTTTCACCAAACTTATCCTTCACTTTATTATCACTGGCATAAGCTAAACAACCAAAGACTCTTAATTGGCTATGGCCAGGTTTCTTCCCCAACAATATTTCAAATGGTGATTTATTGTTGGTTACCTTGGAAGGCAACCTGTTGATGATATAATATGCGGTAAGAACACACTCCCCCCAAAAACTAATGGGTAAACCTGATTGGAACCTCAAGGCACGTGCTACCTCCATGATATGCCTATGTTTCCTTTCTGCAACTCCATTCTGCTGCAGGGTCTCAGTACAAGAAGTTTGCAATATTATGCCATGTTCTTTATAATAATCAAGCATACAGTTAGACTAAAATTCTGGTCCATTATCAGTTCTTATATGTTTGACCTTCTTACCAAATTGCGTTGATATCATATTACAGAACAAAATCAAATAATGACTGACCTCAGATTTATACTTCATCAAATATACCCAGACAGATCTACTGAAATCATCTACAATTGTAAGAAAATAATGTGCCCCTGAAGAAGATGGCGTTTGATAACCACCCCAAATATCGCAATGAATTAAATCAAAACAAGAATCTGATTTGATTGAACTAGTGGGAAATGGCAACCTAGTTTGCTTTGCACGCATGCATGAATCACAGTGCTTAACGTCTTCACAAGTAACTCTGCCATAATCAAACTGAATCTGCCGGATCTTCACACCAGATACATGACCAAGTCTCCTATGCCAAATGCTGGAATCTCCTCCTTTATTGACTGACATTGCCACACCTCCTATGCGAACTGGTTCAAGATAATAGAGACCATTTCGAAGCCTACCCACTCCAATCAGCCTCCTCGTAGGTATGTCCGGTATCGCACAGAAGTCCGAAATGAAGGTTAGTGCACAATCAAGATCTGATGCCAATCTGCTAACTGAAATTAAATTACATTTAAAATCAGGAATATTTAAAACATGATCTAGTTGCAACCCATTGGGAAGTTGGGTTTTCCCAATATTCTCCACTAGAATTCTGTCTCTGTTCAGAATTGTGATAGAAAATACCCCTTTTGAACTCTCTATCCCATTCAAAAGTTTACTGTTCTTGGTTACGTGGTTTGTGGCTCCAGAATCTATCACCCAACTATCTGCGACAGTATTTGCTGCGGCAATATTTACTGTGGCAGTATTTCCTGCAGCAGTATTTGTTGATTTGATCTTATCTCCTTTCCCATTCAGGATCTGCACAAGTCTTCCCAATTGCGCTTGTGTCAATCCTGGTATTAGATGAACTGCTGAAGCAGTGTTGGTTGCTTTTGACTGTCCTCCCTTATTCCGCAGGTTTTTACGCCACCCCGCAGGATATCCAAGGATTTCATAACATTGGTCCTTTGTATGCCCCATCTTCTGGCAGTGACCACATCAGTTTTTACGCCACCTGACAAGATATCCAAGGATTTCATAACATCGGTCCTTGGTATGCCCCATTTTCTGGCAGTGGCTACATCTCGGCTTTTCCCCCTTTCCAGGTCCTTTACTGCCACAACCTCTGTTATGCTAGCTTCCCTGTATTTGAGAGGTTGTCATCTCGACAATATGCCTTTGATTCATTGAAGTTTGTCTCTGGATATCCGAGACATGAAAAGAAGAAGGTGACGATACGTCTACCTAATTTGACTAGCTACCAGAGGATACAGATTCGCTGCTCTCTCTGTCAGATCTACCAGGATGCAGATTTGCTGCTCTCATTATCAGATCTCGCCATGATTCTACCAGCTTTTTAGCTCTGATACCATGTTAAATTTGGTGAAGAAAAAAGAAGAAAAAAAAAAGAAGAAAGAAAATTTTGATTCGAAAACATGACTTGTTTCATTAAAAGAAATAGGTTACATATACATAGATGCAGCAGTAAAGTTATGGTTCTTGCGGTAAGGTGCATATTTGGTAAGTTAATAAATACACACGATATGAATCAATTTGTACAGTAACATAATATGCGGTAGGTGGTAACACGGTTTGTGGTAGGTGGTAACACGATTTGCGGCTTCAATCTTGGATCCTGCTGTAAATACACTATTGACTGATTTCATCAGTTGCTTCATCAGTATTCTTCCTTTTTTTAGATGAGCTAAAATATTAAGAAAATTTCGTTTATTCTTGAATTTAAAGCACAACTTTCATTCTCCGGTTTCCACCTCTATGAAACTATAACTTAGGAGAATGAGAGAGGAAACAGGACAATGTATACTACTCAACACACAAGTTCGCACACATGAAACTAGAAATTTAAAAGAAAAAAAAAAGAAATAGAACGAAAGCCAACAACAACAACAGACGACGACAACATGGACACAAAATGTTACATTGATCTCATAAGTCATAAGTCTGGTTGGGCAGATCAATTAATGGCGGAGGAACTTCTTGAACCAATAAGCTGAATATTTAAGATGTCGTTGCAATTTCTGCTTGAAATCAACATATACCATGCCAAATCTAATAGTATATCCATGATTCCATTCGTAATTATCCAAAAAGGACCACATGTAGTAACCCTTGACGTTAGCACCCGCCCTGCACCAAAAATTAATCCAATCCAACTTAGTTTGGTATCATATTGCTTAAATAAAAAATTACTAAAAATTGAAGTTGATTAAATTGTGAGCACTCACTTGATTCCTTCTAAAAGGGCTTTCAGGTGGCCGTCAAGGGCTGTAATCCTTAGACTATCCTTGATTGCTTCAGTTACCGACAACGAAGCATTGTTTGATTCAGGTACCCCTGGCCATGGCCATATATTGCAAATGTGAATCTAGATTCTCTTCCAAAATCAAATGCGATGCGAGAAAAATTTAACAAATCTAATAGAAGTAATTAAGGCGGAGGACTTTGGCATGGCTAACCATTCTCATGAATGTAAACAACTGGATTGTTGTATTTCTCCTTTATGTGTATCACAAGTTCTTTCAAACCCTTTGGAACAAGGTAAAGCCAACCCAAAGCAGTCTGCCAAATCATTACATGCATTGGCACAAACATTATTTTCCTCTATTATAAATAAATTAAAATTTGATTTTAATTAGTACGTAATGTATGAAACAAGAGATCAATTAAGAAGCAATTACTTCTGTGCCAATTGGAACTCCGCCCTTGCTACCTGCATGCAACAACAATATATACATAGGCTAATGTTAATGCGGCGAGTCTTAATTTATATTTAAAAATGAAAATAAGTTAATAAAAAGTCTTAATTTGGCCTACTTGATAAGGTGACATTGGCATAATTTAGATAGGTGGCAGTTTTGCTCTCATTAAATGGATCATATGATGCATAGCTTGCACTGTAGTAATTTACACCAAGGAAATCAACAGACCCTTTGATCTGTTTAGCCTCAGCTGCTGTAAAATGTGGCAATTTTTTACCCAATAAATCTCGCATAATCTTTGGATATTCTCCAAACATTATCGGATTCACAAACCTACACAAATTTCGCCAAATAAAAACGAAATGTTATAAACGCCAATTGGATTCAAATTTTTTATTATATATTGCAATGCATATTATAGAGAAATCATTTACTTATCAATCATTACCATCCAAAATTGAAATCAAGAGCTCTCTTAGCTGCCTCTTCTTGTTCGTTTGTAGAATTGAGCGGTTTGTACCAACTAGTGTTTATAGTTATTCCGATCTTTCCCTTTTGAGTTGCCTGCATCAATTCACATTATATAATAGGCATTATATAGGACTATTAAAATATGCATCATTGAAAGATTATTGTATATTATTTGGTGGCTTCAATTTTCGAAATTAACCTGGTACTTCCTCCTATAGATTTGGACAGCGTGTGCATGGGCAAGAATCAAATTATGGCCCAATTCAAACGGCCCCACCTTATTTTCAATCCACGCAGCGTTTGGTTCGAGGATGGTAACGATCCACCCATTTGGTTCATTTATGGTCGCCCAGTACTTGACCCGGTCACCAAATGTTTTAAAGCAAAAATCCGCATACTGAGCAAAATCAACCCTATTCCAAATATTTTAAATATAATTTATTACTATTTGAATCAATTTCTTTGTAGTATCACTGATGTATATGTTTTTCAAAAAGCAATAAATATTGGTAATTAACTTACACAAATTTGCGACTATTAAATCCGCCATATTCTTCTTGGAGAGCTTGTGGATGATCAAAATGGAGCAAAGTTACAAAAGGTTTTATGCCTGCGCATGCATTAGCTCAAAGGGAGAAAGTTAGGGTAGAGAACATTATCAAAAAGCAAGATTTAGAGTTTGCATATTATATATTAGAGATTGGGATAATTAAACTTGACCATTGGCAATGAGTTCATTGATGAGGTCATTGTAGAATTTGACTCCTAGTTTGTTTACTCCTTCACTAACTCTCCCCTCTGTAAAAAGAAAAAAAAATATTAAATATTTGGAAAACCATAAGTTTCACGCTTTGCCAACTTCAATTAATAAAAAACTGATATATACTAGTAACTAATTTGAGCTTACTTGGTAAAACTCGAGCCCATGAAATGGAGAATCTGAAAGAATCCAACCCAATCTTCTTCATCAACTTTATATCCTCCTGAACCATGATTAATTTGTTGAAAATCTCTTATTTATTAAAATTCTTTGAAACGTCTTACTATTGTAAAATAGAAATATATAGTTCAACAGCTATTCAATAGGACAAACCTTGTATTTATGATAAAAATCGACCGCTACATCTCCGGAGCTGTTATCGAGAATTCTTCCTGTCATAGTAAAAGTAAGTGATTAGATGCATTGGTTCAAATTCAATAGTTCTTATTCATATATTAATATATTATTACATCAACTCAACCAAAATCCATAATTTCTCAACAATAAAAAAGATCGTCGACGGCAAGAGAGAAAGTTATGATCATCTCAATGGTACTACACTCAACAAATAAGAGAGAAATAGTAGTAAAATGTATTGAAGCAAAAAGCTTAATATATAATTGGAATCATATGGAAGAGTTGGTCATCACCTGGATATTTTTTAGCGTAATAATCCCATACACTTTCTCCTTTTCCATCTTCATGTGCTGCTCCTTCAACCTTTTTAATTAAATAAAAGTAAGTGAAACCAAGAAGTGAGCAAGGATAAAAATTCAAAAAATATATAAAAATTACATTATCTTTCATCGTGAGTTTTAGTTTGTCTGATTTTGGAACAGAGTGTTGTAACTATATATAGTATATATGCATGGTACCTGGTAAGCAGAAACGCCAGCACCAAAAATGAAACCTTTTGGGAAATGGTTTCGGGAGAAGTTGTTATATTGGGTTGGTTGAACCTTCCGGGAAAAGGCCGGAAGAAGTAGGGAGAGCAGGCAGAAGAAGAAGAAAAGACTTTGCTTTGCCATGACTTGCTTATAACTCTCAATCTATAGCTGCTAGAAGATTTGGTTTGGATGATCTCTTACTCTCCAACTTCTCCCCTATTTATAGAAAAAAATAGTGCTATATTATACCTACCTTGTTCCTATGCTCCATGTTTTCCTTATGGGTGGCAACTAGGATACAGTGATCTTTGGATATATCTCACTCGTTGCACTTTCAAAAAGTTAACTTTAATCATTAAAGTTTATTGCATTAATTATTTTATTATAAACATTCAATTAAATTTAAGATTCTCTTACTTGATTCAAATAGTAGGATATTTATTCTCTTTAAACAAGATTTTTAATTAAGTTTTATGAATTGAGAAAATTATTATTCGAAGAGTATTTATTTTTATAGTCCACCAAACTGAATTTGAACTTAGTTAATCATAAACCATTAAACAAATTATATTGAAAAAAAAAAAGACTTAACTCTCTTTCTAGATTTAGCTCTAACCGAAAGAAAGTTCAAATTTCTTATTCTCTTTGTCAAAAATAACATTGTGTTTTTGATTTTTCTAGATTCAAGAAACCTTAATTTTAAGGATAATTAGCTCTATATTCTAATTCTAATATATATAAAAGCCTTCATATACCAACAAGGGGTTGGATCAAGTGGTAAGTGACTTGTTCCAATTTAAGCAGGTCTCAGATTCGAAACCTTGCATACGTAGTTGTCCCTGTTGGGAGACTCACCCACCATAACCAGATGCGCGACGCGGATCGGATCCGGATTAATCAGGGCTTAAACCCTGAATACCGGATAGGATACAAAAAATAAAAGCCTTCATATTGTACTTAGATATTCACATACAATTGTTAATGTAATTTCTCACGTTTCTGTTTTGTTATCTTCTCTCCTGGTTTATTTTCAACATGATATTTAGAGCTAGGTTCTTGTTCTTTTATTTTATTTTTTTTTAACTTATGTTTTTAACTTCATGGTCACCTCTTAGTTCCATATTTTGCTTGGTGTCCCCGACAAGCCCTCACAAGAACCAGGACCCACCGGGTGACGGGATTCTAGAGGTGGCTCTCACCGCACTCGCATGGTATAGCACTTAGCTCCCAGCTTGCCTGGTTAAAGCTTTGATATCAACTGTAGAGATCCGGCCCAACCTGCAAGGTATTGTCCGCTTTGCCCCAAAGGCCTCACGGAGTTGCCCTTCCCAAAAGGCGTCTCACAAGTTTGGGTTGGATCTCTATATATAAACCACAATAGATCACCACATCCTCTCGATGTGAGATCTTGGGCATTACAGTATTATTTGAACTATATAAATACGGGTTCGGCACCCCTCCAATACAACTAGGGTCAAGTATTTACCAATACACTCATAGATTAATGACACCTATTAAAAATATTTTCAACAGTTGAGATTAAATAATTAATTTAACCTCTAATTTACACTGTTAAAATATTCCTTACCCCATTTTCTTTTCATTCAACCTTCATCTCATATTTTCATAAACAACAATCAAACTATATATGAGAGTAGTGCTAGGTGCCCCGCATATCTTTACCGCCAAGGGATCCCGCCTGATGTGTCTAGGCTGTGTCAAGTGTAATAAATTTAGCTGGGCCCACTCTCCTTTTACCTGTTTCATAATGTTAACGTTTGTTGGTCCACTTATGTGTTAGAGGGGGGTGAATAGCATTTAATGAAAATTTTTGAGTTCTCTAAAATGTGTTAAAGACAATAATTCAAAATTTGCAGTTGAAGACACTAATAGAAAGTAAAAGCATAAACTGTAAATGAAGAAAGTGAAAGTATAAAGGAAGTAAGTAAAGATGTTAACAACATAATAGTGGAAAGTAAAGAGAGTAAGGAAAGATAAAACTGTAACGATTGAAGGGAGGATAAAAGATTGAGAACGCTTCAATTTATAGAGGTCCGACCTTTCACACCTACGTCCTCTACCTTGGATACCACACACCAAGGATTTCAGAACCCATTATCAGTGAGTTAACCTGGTCTTCACAACACCTTTTTTACAACCACAAAGCTTCAAACACATGTGCCCAACCCGCACTTAATCAAACCACAATAAACAAAGTGAAAGAGTGTAGAAACGATCTCAAAAGATCATAATACACAAGATTAGGCCTAATTCAATCTAAAGATGTAATCTTTAAGTGCAAATACAAAAATCCAAGCAACTAAGGAAGATTAGAGTGAGAGCAAAACTTGGACTGTTGGGATTTGAAATTCTGGAGAGAGAAACTGAATAGATCTTCAAAAATACTCCAAAACATAACTCAAACAGTTAGATTTGAGCTCTTATAGTCTCTCAAGCAAACTAGCCATTATTGGGTTCAAATTCAACCATTTGCCCGTTATTTTTGTCCTTTTAGTCAAGCCAGGCTGTTGACAGCTTCAGCGTGTCCATACAGCGTTGATTGCTTTAGCGTGTCCGTACTGTTTGTCTTCTAGCTGCTAGTCGCTTTAATCTCCAGATCATTAATCCCACTACTGACTTCCAGTTTTCTTCCAACTTCAAGATTCTGTCTTGACTTGAACATTCTTCTTACACTCTGACTTGATTATACTTCTTCAATTTTGAACTTTGCCTTCTGAAATTGCTGCCTTTGGCTTCGAATCACTTCCTTTGGAAATTTTGCATTCTTCATGCGCCTAAGGCTTCATGGCATTCTTCTACATTAGTGTCAGTGATGAAGCTTTTTTTTTAAGAGTCTACAATGCTCAACATTTCTCTGTTAAAGATTTCACTGTACACTAAGTATACATATTAGCTAACATACTTGGGTTTATTTTGTTATCATAACAAACAAACAGGGTTCAACAATCTCCCCATTTTTTGATGATGACAAAACTAACCCTGAATTAAGATATAAGCTAATATAACATGGGGAAATAAGATAACAAAATAAAACTACCACTAAGTTCATGCTATCTAATTTCAGAGTTAATTAGAGCAATATATCAAAGCATTATATATCAAGTCCAAAATAAAGTTAGAGAATATTAAACGCATAAGTAAGATAAGAACTAGAAATCTCTAGAAAATCCCATTAACACCATTAATATATATGTAGTTTAGTTCAGCCGAATAAAGAGGGGTTTTCGAAAGATATACCATTGAAGACTTTAAACTCCCCCTGAGTTAGTCGATTCTTTATCCCCATCGACCCCATCCAAGCATGCCAAAGTTGCCTTCAAGCATGCTAATTTCCAAATGCTGAACACACTAGATAAAAGCATTAAAGTCCCCAACATATATAACAAATATTCAATAAGCTCTCAATTCATCATTTTTCATTCTTTTCCCCCTTTTGGTCATAAGCAAAAAAGGTTCAAGTTCCTGCACAAGACTATTAGAAGATCTAGAAACATATGTACAAGAAAGATAGAAAAATAAAGCATATAATAGAGATAAGAGACATCCACATGCCTCAAAGCAAATATCCAAAATATTTAAGGCACTCAGCCTGTGCCAAAATACAACCCAAAATAAATAAAACAAAGTTTATAATGCATATGAAATGTATGAAATGTTCAGAATGCAGAGATGGAATGATTGATGCAACTAATGCATCCTATTCAACTGCATCTTCTTCAGAGCTGCTTGAGAGTATGATGGCTTTAGGAGTTGATTTTTGTTGTGGTGACTTTGACCTAGACCTGCTTCTAGAAGGGCTTGACATGGCTGCAATTGCTTCTGCTTCATTGGCTACCTTGGATCTAGTGACTCTACCAGTACCAGCAACCTTCTTAGTAGCAACAGATTTCTTCTTTGTTCCTTTTGCGAGATCCCTTTTTAGGAGTGACATCAATTTCCTTGTAGATCTTAAAAACCAGTTCATCCTTCTCATTTTCCTTAGTTAAATCAGCAGCAGAGACTTCATCAACTTCCATAGCATCTATGTCAAAGGTGACTTGTTTGATAGTGGCATTAGCAGCTTGCTTCTCTACAGCTTCCTTTTCCTGCTGTTATGTATCAGTGGCTTCAATCTCTTTAGATTGCTTTTCTCCTTCATTGACTATTCAACAACTTCCTCATCATCCTGTTTAGATTTTTCATCTCCTTTGGATGAGCTATCTGTTGTGGACTTCTCGTCATCTTCTTGCTCCTCATCTGAGTTGTCTCTATCTATTATAGCTTTAGACTTAGCCGCTGCATTCTTCTCAACTCCAGTAGAGGCACTAGCAACCTTCTTTTTCTTTTGCTGCTTCCTTTTGTTCCTTTCTTCAGTTTCGTTCAGAGTTTATGTTGCTCTCTTTGCTTGCTCATCATCTTCTTCTAATAAGATGCCATGATGCTGCATAGATGCATCCCAACTCTGCTTGTCTCTTTGATGCATTTTCTTCAGTCATTCTTCAACTTCCTTCAAAGTTTTCATATTTTTTGTTAGCCTAGTAGAGTCTTTAATCTTCTGATTCAGATAAGCAGCTGCAATTGTGTCATAGCTTTCTCCCATCTTCTCACGGCTCATTATCATGTGGTGTGTATCTGCTATGAACTTGACACACAGCTTCTGAGTGTTCTTTACTGGGGTTCCCATCAATTCCCCTGCTTTCTCCATTGCTTCCTTCAATCCTATAATTTTTGCCTTCATTGTTGTCTCTAATCCAGTTATCTTTTCCACAATACTAGCTTCATCTTATTGCACTTCAGTTGTAACAGTCTGAGCAATATTTTCCATCATTTACTGCTCCTTGATAGTGTTCTTGATGAACCTATCAGTGGTCTCCTTGGATAACTTAAGGCATCCCTCAACCATGTCCTTCTTATATGGCTTGATCTCATCAGCACTTAGCCTATTTTTGATGTAGCCAATAATGATGTGACCAAAGCCACAAATCATTTTCTTCTTTTTATTGGCCATTTCCTCATGCCTCTTATGAGAATTCCTGCAAGGTTGACTCTTTCACACCTAAAGATCTTCCACAGCAACCACACATCCTGATTACTCACATAACCTACACTGCTCTTCTTATACCTAATAGTGCAACCAATAAACTGGTGGATCATCTTCACATAACTGTTCCTAATGAATCTTGCCCCTGCATTCTCAAGCAAATCCTCATCATTAATGGAAATCAGCCTCCTAGTGGCGTTCCCATCAAAGTCGTCATCATAATCTTTTTCTCCTTTGTAGTCAATCCCAAAATATTTACCAAAAAATTTAGGGGTAATGACTATCTCATTCCCATTGACACAAGTAATCTAATTCTTTTCAGATAATAAAGCCCTAACATCTTCATCAGTAGACTTAGCTATACTAGCAAAAAATTCCTTAACCAAAGAGGAACTAAGCTTAGTGAACTCATAGTTCGCTATCCCTAATATGTTCATCTTCTTAAAATTATCATAAATTCCACCATAACTGTCATCACCCAAAAACGTATCTTAATCTATCATCTTAACAACCATAATCAGAAACTCAGTGATTCCATCGTACCTTTTTCGAATAGCCTCTATTCTCAGTCGATTTGCAATATTGTTTGCCTTTGGAAGCTTTCCGAAAACCAGTCGAGCTCCATTGAAACTGCCTTTTCCTTTCTTTGCCGGCACTGTGATTTTTTCTTCCTCGATTATCTTAAGCTCAGAGAGCTTTCTCTTCGCTTTGGAGGACTCTCCCTTTGCCATTGTTTCTCAAGAGTGAGTAGAAACAGAGGGTGTAAATGAGTATGGATGAATGAAGAAAAACGATTTTGGGAGAGAGAGAGAAAGAGTTTTTTCGTGAAGAGGAAAGAGAAAGAAAATCTTTTTGGATTTTGAAAAGACCTTACCCAAAAATGATAAAGCTGAACTTTGAAATTAAAAAAGAGACTGACCCTAAAGACGCGTGTAGTACGAAGAGCAAGAAGAAGAAAATTCGTGTTAGAGGGCTTAAAATTTTGACAACTTTTTATGTATGTATATGCATGTATGTAGTACATATTAAAGACATTAAAAATAAAATGCATAAAGCAGTTAATTAAATGCTACTAGAATCTATCATGACAAGCTCATTCCTAATATTCTACTGAAATGCTCATTAAAAAGAGGTTTGGTAAAGATGTCAGCAAGTTGTTTAAGGGTACATACTAACAAACTCAATTTGATGTCGCCACTTTGCACTTGATCTCGAATGAAGTGATGTCAAATCTCAATATGCTTAGTGTGAGAATGTTGTACAGGGTTCTTTGTAATATTGATCGCAATAGTGTTGTCACAGTAAAGTGGCACTTCCATCATGATAATTCCAAAATCTCGAAGTTGATGCATAATCAATATCAATTGAGCACAGCAACTTCTAGCAGCTATGTACACAGCTTCAGCAGTTGATAACGCTATTGAGTTCTACTTTTTGCTTCACCATGACATTTGTCCAAGAAACTAACAAGTGCCACTAGAGCTAGTCTAATCAGTTTTACTTCCTGCAAAATCAGCATCAGAATAACCTGAAAGATCTAACAGGGATCCTTTAGGATACCATAGGCCTAAGCCAGTGGTTCCATGGAGATACTAGAAGATTCTATTAACAGCAACGAGGTGAGATTCCTTTGGACAAGATTGAAAACAAGCATAAAGAGAAACACTAAAGACTATATCAAGCCTACTTGCTTTAAGATAGAGAAGGGAGCCAATCATACCTCAGTAGAATTTCTGATCAACTACCTTACCTTTCTCATCTGAATCAAGTTTAGTTCCAGTGGCCATTGGTTTCTTCATTGGTTTACAGTCCTCCATGCCAAATTTCTTTAGCATTTGCTTCGTGTACTTGGACTGAGTAATGAAGATACCTTCAGAGCATTGTTTGATTCGAAGTCCTAGGAAGAAATTGAGTTCTCCCATCATGCTCATCTCGAATTCTCCCTGCATTTTTTTGGCAAAATACTTGCACAAACTTTCATTAGTGGCACCAAAGATAATATCATCAACATAAATTTTAACAATAAGGAAATCAGATGAAGAGAGTAGTATCTATACTTCCCCTTGTGAACTCTTTGTCTAGGAGAAATTTAGATAACCTTTCATACCAAGCCCGAGGTGCTTGTTTGAGTCCTTATAGAGCTTTGTGGAGTCTGTATGCATAGTCAGGGTGTTTGCTATATTCAAAGCCAGGTGGCTGTTCCACATATACCTCTTCCTGAACGTGGCCATTTAGGAAGGCACGTTTCACATCCATTTGGTATAGCTTGAAATCCATGTAGCATGCAAAGGCAAGAAAGAGTGTGATTGCTTCAAGTCTTACCAGTGGAGCAAATGTCTCATCATAATCGATTCCTTCTCCTTGGTTGTATCCCTTTGCAACTAAACTTGCTTTGTTCCTGACAACTCCGCCAGTCTCATCAAGCTTGTTCCTGAACACCCATTTTGTACCTACTATAGGATGGTCTACTGCTGGTGGCACTAATGTCCACACTTTTTTCCTCTCGAACTGATTTAGCTCTTCTTGCATTGCAACGATCCGACTTTCTTCTTTTTCAGTATCTTCTAATGCTTTAGACTCAATTTGGGATATAAAGGCAGCAAACTCACAAACTTCTCTTAAAGCTCGCCTTGTTCTCAGACCTTCATTAGGATTTCCTATGATCTAATCTGAAGGATGACTTTTTCCATACTTTCATGCCTTTGGGAGATCTTCATGTTGTTGCTCTTGCCTCTGAAGACTTTCAATTGGAGGATCTTCATTGATTTTTTCAGTGGCTTTCTCATTAGTGTCAGCAGTGGTCACCGTTTCTTTCCTGTACGTCTCATTAATACATGAATTATCATCATCTTGCACAACCTTTCTCGGTGCACTATCAGTCTCATCGAAAACAATATGAATAAACTCTTCAACCACTAAAAATGTTCTGTTAAACACTCTCTATGCTTTTAAGTTCAAAACATATACAAGAAAAACAACTTCATCACTACGAGCATCAAACTTTCCAATGGGGTGTTTGCCATTGTTAAGAATAAAACATTTGCAACCAAAGCTTCTAAAGTGAGAAATATTAGGCTTTCTACCTTTGCAAAGTTCATAGGGAGTTTTTGAAAGAATGGGTCTAATTGAAACACAGTTTATAACATAGGCAGTAGTATGAATGGCTTAAGCCCAAAAATATTTTGGAATGTTGTTCTCACAAAGCATAGTTCGAGCCATGTCTTTTAAAGTTCTATTCTTTCTTTCCACCACCCCATTCTGTTTTGGTTAGAGCAGAAAAGTTATGTTGAAAACCATTTTCATTACAAAACTGTTCAAAACCATGACTATCGAACTCACCACCATGGTCACTCCTAACACTTATAATAGTGAAGCCTTTTTCATTTTGGACTCTCTTGCAGTGATTAGCAAAAACATCAGTAGCTTCATCTTTATGACTAAGGAAATAAACAAAAATAAATCTAGAAAAGGCATCAACTATGACAAACCCATAAAATTTACCTCCCATGCTAGTGACATCAATGGGGCCAAACAAGTCTAGATGCAACAACTCTAATGCTCTCGTTGTTGAAACTATATTTTTTTTATTTGAAGGAGCTCCTGACCTATTTGTCAAACTGAAAAGCGTCACAGACTTTGATAGTATTAAAATTTAGTTTGGGTAAACCTGATGCACCCAAGGTTGATCATGGACTTGAAGATGACAATGGAGAGCAAGGAAAGGATGTGCATGGGCTACATGGAGGCTTGAAGATTGATCGATCGTCAGTAATCATAAAAATAATCCCCACAAAAATCTAACTAAGTAGATAGGGCAAGTAGGGGTCGAATCCCACAGAGAAGGGGAATAGACTTATCCAAGGGATAAAATCTTCCGAATCACTCAAAAGATTTGCTTAAAAACATGGGATTAAAAATAACAATTAAAGAGAAAACAATAAATTAAAAACAAAGTAAAGAAAATTAAATCTAAACTATGGCAATTAAGAAAGAAAACAATAATGACAAAGCATACTTCTTCTCCAATGGTAGGAATCAATCAAATTAACTATAGATCATTAATTTAAAAGATGAATTTAATATTTTATTCTTGAAGATAATTGGTCTAGGGACATCTCGCAAGAAACCCTAACATGTATATTAGATAAATCACCTTGGTCCAGTAAATTATCCCTTTTATTCTTAACAATTAATTACCTTGGTCCAGTCATAATTGATAAGAACAAAGCATTAAGAACAATTATTTTCACACATGCATAACAAGTATAACCAAACTCATACGAGGTTAATCAAACCCTTGGAAGGATTTGGTCCATCTCTTCCAATTGTTACCACACAATCAAACTTGACTTGGTTCATCTAAGTTTGATTTAACAATAGATCTATCCAATTATATCAATACTGGCCACATAAATCCATAATCATCAAGATCATAAAATTAAAACAGGGATTAAATAACTATCAATCAAGAACAAACATCAAATTATAAGCACACAAATCTCACCATAATTAATTGATTAAATTCACCAAAGGATAAGAAGTATTAAGAATTTAGCTACTCATGGATTTTTAAATCCATGAGAGGCATAAGAAAACTTACAGGACTTGAAGGGGGCGGAATCCTCCTTGCAAAACCCTAGGAATATCGCACCCCTCTATGAAAAGAGAGGGTGTCGACACCCTTGCCTACAAACTATAAGAAAAACTAGAATTAGAAGAGAAAACGAAATCTAGAATTGTGATTGTGAATTGTGTGTGTTGTGTTACATAGGGTGGCTATTTATAATGGACTAATTAGACTCCATATAGACTTAGGAAGGGTATAAGATGGTTTAGAGGCTGACTTGGTCTCCAAGTTGGCTTAAAAGTCTTCCTAGAACCGAAATCCAAGTGAAAATAGGACTCTAGAAAATTCTGGAATCGCACAGTAAATTCGACAGCAATTTCGGGCTTGAAGATGGCAGAACTGGGCTTTGGACTTCAAAGCAAAGTTGTAGACCTCAGAGTTAGGTTTCCAATGCCTACTCACGGGTCTTATTTGAAGGTCTGAGCAGAAAGTTATGGCTTTTTTATCGAGACTGTGCTGAATCCTAATCCAACTAGGACTAGTATGCGGGAATTGGAAATTTTCTTTAGGATATGCGGCACAAATTGGGGCTTTGACTCCAATTTTGGGCTTATATGGACTGAGTAATATGCCATATAAAATATCCAAAATTCCATTGTCTTCAGGGCTTTAAGGGCTTCGTCTTCAATCCTTCGCAATTTAAGCCCAATCCTCAATTCTTGCCTCTTGAGATAATTCTTCAATAATTTTCATATCTTCAAATTATCTTCAATAAATCTTCAATCACGAACTTTGAATCTCCAAATCTTCACTCCAAATTGCTAAGTCCATATTTGTGCAAAAAGTCATCAAAATAGCTCCAAAAATAGTGAAAAACTACATGTTTCCACTTTTCTTGTCTTCTAGACCTAAAAACACAAATACTTATAAAATAAGGTTAAAATACACATAAAAATACTAAAAAGCATAGGAAAATGATCATAAAAATAGGGTCTTTTTTGGCTCGATCAAAGATGCATGGAGATCATGGAGATAAAAGCATGTTCAAAGTACCAAGAAGATGTCATTTGATCCATTAAGCTTACCATCGGGTCCTATGACAAGATCAAGAGCTAAAAGGTTCAGGGATGCACTTATGAGCCTTGTTCGAACTCATCTTAAAGACATGAAGGCCATCGATGAGCAATTGAGGAGCTTTGGTGATGATTTGAGCAAGCATTCATCCATCAATTCCAAGATCATTACCTTACTTGCAATCGATGTGTAGTTGGGCTTGCATAGGTCAATTCGGCCTTGTGTGAGCTTAATTCTATCTTAGATTAGCTTATTATTAAGTTTAGATGACATTAGGATTGGGCCTTGTTTGACTAAGTCCAATCCTTGTTTAATTATGTCTTGTTATTTATTTTTCCTAGTTGGACTTGGATTACTTTTCCTTGTCTTTTATTTGGGCTTGTAAGGCTTGATAGTCGCCCATATCCATTTAGGATTAGGTTATGTCGACCCCTATGCCTATATAAGGGTTCGATATCTCTCTTGTAAACATAAATTAAGTTTTTCAATGAATTGAGGCTTATTGACCTTTTAGAATTTAGCTCCATTGTTCTAGTTTGAACATACTTAGGATTTCTTCAATCTTGTAGAGTCCTAACAAACAATTAGGCAGTGATTGCTTGATTGTGATTCTTGTGATCTTAGGTTGTTAATTGCAGGTCTAATTAATCATCTAAGGCCGAGGAACAAAGAAGAGAGCTTGGTTAGATTCAATCGATTCAACAAGTCTAGAAGTTGGTGTTTTTCAAGTTGATCTTTGGAGGACTTTAAGGGTAGATTTGAATCTATCACAACTAGATTCGTAAAAATTGGTTATCAGAGCATAGGTTTTCATCTTCAATCGGTAAAGCTATCCTTCTATTCATCATTCATCAATTTCTAGTTCCATCAAGTTCATATCGCAAAGTTGAAGATCAAAAATTCAGAAACTTGTGAATTTTGTTCTGGATTCATTAGAGGTCAAATTGCCTTGAAATTTGAGATTTGGAGTTCTTATACATCAAGGTTTTATCAAAAAATATTTAAAAAATAAAAAATTTTCGCAAGGCAAATTTCGGATTTTTGTTCTGCATTCATTAGTGGTCCGAATTGGTTGAAATTTTAGATTTAGAGTTTTTACACTTTATCTTCCATAAAAAATTAGTGAAATTAAAAAAAAAAACAAAAAATTTGTGGTTTTGGAGGTTATTTGGGGATTAGGGTTTTGGAGTTTATTTGGGGATTTCTTGATTAGGGTTGCAATTTGACCTTAATTTGAGAAATTGAAAGTGTGTTTAAGGGTTTTGGGAAGCTACTGCTGCAATTGAAGTTGTAATTTGAAGAATTTCAGTTTGGAGCTCATTGAATTCAAATTAGGGTTCTTGAGTTTCAAATTAGGGTTCTAAGAGCTTAATTGGAGATTTGTGATTTGAGTGCAATTGGGCAAATTGAAGGTATTAAAGTGTTCTTGGAGAGTTGAATTAAAGCAATTTCAAATTTGGAGCTCAAGGGTTTCGAATTTGGGGTGTTCTAAAGCTTGTTGCAAATTAAGGGTTGATTGACCATGCCCAGGCGCGGCCTATCCCAGGAGGTTTTTCAAAGCTTACTTCGAAGCTTGTCCAGGCGCGGGCAAGGTGATCAATCCAAAATTAACCTTATTTTTGTAATCATTTTCTTTTTTTTTTGGTATTTTTATGTGTATTTTAACCCTATTTTATAAGTATTTGTGTTTTTAGGTCTTGAAGAAAAGTGGAAACTTGTAGTTTTTCACTATTTTTGGAGCTATTTTGATGACTTTTTGCACAAATATGGACTTAGCAATTTGGAGTGAAGATTTGGAGATTCGAAGTTCGTGATTGAAGATTTATTGAAGATAATTTGAAGAATTGAAGACTAATGAAGAATTTCAAGAGGCAAGAATTGAGGATTGAGCTTAAATCATGAAGGATTGAAGACGAAGCCTTTGAAGACTTTGAAGACATGAAATTTTGGATATTTTATATGGGATAATACTCAGTCCATATTCACCTTTCCATAGTTGTCACTCTTTTAAACAAAAGGCGTTGGTAACCCGTAAAGAGGATTAGAGGCATGGAATTACGGAAATATTGTCCCTCTGAAAAAAAAAAAAAAAAAAGAGTGCTAGTAGCCTCAAAATAAAAATAAAAGGGAGTTAGTAACCCCAAATCATGAACACTTTGAGGTTAGTAACCTCAATTTTCTAAAAACTAATTACCCTTTAAAAATCTATTACAACCCACGAAAACCCTTGATTTTTTGAATTAAGTGCTCTTATTATTCTTTGTTATATTGATTTCATAATTGTATTAATCCTTGATATGTGTCTGTATTCAAAGTTTTCAAAAGATTTAAACAAAGATGGAATTTTGATTAGTTAGTCTTAATTTTTGTTTTCATAGTTTTTCTGCACTAGTTTGATAGGGACAAGCAAAGGTTTAGTGTGGGGGAAAATATGATCGAGCCAAAATTAACCCTATTTTTATGATCATTTTCCTATGCTTTTTGGTATTTTATGTGTATTTTAACTCTATTTTATAAGTATTTGTGTTTTTAGGTCTTGAAGATAAGAAAAGTGGAAACTTGTTGTTTTTCACTATTTTTGGAGCTATTTTAATGACTTTTTGCACAAATATGGACTTAGCAAGTGCAGATTTGGAGATTCGAAGTTCGTGATTGAAGATTTATTAAAGATAATTTGAAGAATTGAAGACTAATGAAGAATTTTAAGAGGCAAGAATTGAGGATTGAGTTTAAATCGCGAAGGATTGAAGACGAAGACTTTGAAGACGTGGAATTTTGGATATTTAATATGGGATAATAGTCAGCCCATATAAGCCCAAAGTTGGAGTCAAAGACCCAATTGGTGCCGCACAACCCAAAGAAAATATCCAATTCCGGCATACTAATCCTAGTTGGATTAGGATTCTGCGTAGTCTCGGTAAAAATGCCATAACTTTCTGCTCAGACCTCCAAATAAGGCCCTTGAGTAGGCGTTGGAAAGCTAACTCCGATATCCACAACTTTTCTTTGAATCCCAAAGCGAATTTTTGCCACCTTCAAGTCCGAAATTGCTGTCGAAGTTACTGTGCGATTCCAAAATTCTCTAGAGTCTGAATTTCACTCTAATTTCGATTCTAGGAAGACTTTTAAGCCAACTTGGAGACCAAGTCAAGCCTCTAAACCATCCTACACCCTTCCTAAGTCTATATGGGGTCTAATTAGTCCACTATAAATAGCCACCTTATGTAACACAAATCACAATCTCTCACCCAATTCTTAATCTCTTTTTCTCTTCATCTTTTATTTTTCTCTAATTTTTCTCTAGTTTAAGAAGAGGGTGCCGCCCCCTTTCTTGAAGAGAGGGGTGCGATATACCTTGTTGAAGGCTAAGGGAATTTCACCCTTCAAGTTTTGTAAGTTTTCTTATGCCTCTCATGGATTTTCCCAAATCCATGAGTAGCTAAATTCTTAACACTTCTTATCCTTTGGTGATTTCAATCAATTAATTATGATGAGATTTTTATGCTTATAATTTAATGTTTGTTCTAAATTGATAGTTTGCTAATCTCTGTTTTATTTTATGATCTTGATGATTATGGATTTAGGTGGCCAGTATTGATGTAATTGGATAGATCTATAGTTAAATCTAAGTTTAGAGTGAGAACTCAAGCTTGATTGTGTGGTAACAAATTGGAGACGTTGAGAAACGGTCCAAAGGGATTGGTAAACCTTATTTAATAAGTTTGGTTTTACTTGTTATGCATGCATGTGTGAATAATTGTTCTTAATGCTTTATTTTTATCAATCTTTCACCCTGAGTAGGAAATTGTTGTAAAGTGATTGAGCCAAAAACAACCCTATTTTTATGGCTATTTTATTATGTTTTTGGATCTATTTATACTTAAATATATGTTATTTTGATAATATTTGTGTTTTGAGTTTTTATGAGATGTGAAATTGAGAATTTGTTAATTTTCACTACTTTTGGAGCTATTTTGATGACTTTTTACACAGATATGAGCAAAGTAATTTTGAGTATGAATTTGGAGATTCGAAGTTCATATTTGAAGACTTATTGAAAATAATTTGAAGATTTGAAGACTATTGAAGAATTATCTCAAGAAGGAAGAATTGAAGATTGGAGCTTTAATTGCGAAGGATTGAAGACAAGCCATGAAGAAGCCCGGAAGCTAAGGAATTTTGGATATTTTATATGGAATAATACTCAGTCGAAGAAACCCTAAACCCAATTGGAATTAAGAACCCAATTTGTGCCGCCTATGTCCAAGGAAATATCTAATTCCCGCATATTCCCGCTTCTAGTCCTAACAGGATTAGGATTCACCGCAGTCTCGGTAGAAAAATCATAACTTTCTGCTCAGATGTTTGTTTTAGGCCCGTGAGTAGGCGTTGGAAAGCTAACTCCGAGATCTACAACTTTGTTTTGAAGTCCAAGACCCAGTTTTGCCATCTTCAATCACAAAAACGCCGTCGAAGTCCCTGTATGATTCCAGAAAATTTCAGGATCCTTTTTTGACTTGGATTCCAACTCTAGGAAGACTTTTAAGCTAACGCGGAGACCAAGTCAGCCATAAAAACGTCCTAGACTCCTATCCTACTTAGAATTGGAGTTTCTAGGGTTATTTCCACTATAAATAGCCACCCTATGTAACACAAATCACACACACAATATCTAGATAATTTTCTCTTCTTCTTTTTTTCTTCTAGTTCTAGTTTTTCTTCTAGTTTTAGGGCTAGGGTGCCATCACCCTCTCTTTGCATAGAGAGGGGTGGCAACCCTAGGTTATTTAAGAGGAGATTTCGCCCCCAAAGTCCTGTAAGTTTTCTTCTTATTCTTTGGATGCTCACTCAATTCATGAGTGAGTAATCCTTTTCTTTTCTCCAATGTAGAATTTAATTGATCTCTTGACTTATACCATGGTGAGATTTTGTGCTTTTATATGAAAATTGTTAGGGTATTTCTTAATTCTCTGTTTTAATTCTATGTTGCTTGTTTTGATGGATTGGAGTCGACACTATCTTGATAAATTAAGTCAACATAAGCTAAATTGAGTCTAGAACTAAGACTTCAGATTTAATTGTTTGTAGCAATTGGAGGAGAACTAGTACTTCCTTCCAAGAGATTTAGGAATCAATGGGTAAATTATTGCTTGTTGTGCTTGTTCATAAATTACTAGTTCTTAATGCTTTGTTCTTAACAAGTCTCTAAGCCCTAATAAGGAATTGGTTGTTATGAATAAAAGGGATAAATTAAGCTGGAAAAGAGATATTTTATCTAATTTGGTAATTTCGGATTTAATTCCAAACAAGCTATCCAATGTTCTCATAATTTTTATATATCAATGATCCATGTTATTTTTGTCAAGAGGGATATTAATTCTATGTTGGAGGGTTTTCTTAATTATTTTCTCAATTTATTCACTGCTTTCTGATTATAATTTTCTTGATTGCTTTCTTAGATAATTTTAATTGTTAGTTTGATTTGATTTAATTCTATTTTCAAAATCCTCTTTATTTTGTATGTTTGCTTAAAGAAAAAGAATAATAACCTATCTCTTTGTGGATTCGACCCCCTACTTGCCCTAGCTATTCTTAGTTACTAATTGTTGGGATTATTTTTTATGATTTGCTGACGACCGATCATTAACTAATAAAAGGGATAATTTAACCTGAGAAGGATCTTTATCTAATAAGCATGTTAGGGTTTCCCTAGACCAATTATTAATCAAGAATAAAATATTAAATTCATCTTTTAAATCAATGATCTATAGTTAATTTGATTGATTTCTACCATTGGAGAAGAAGTATGCTTTCTTATTATTGTTTTCTTTATTAATTGCCATAGTTTAGATTTATTTACTTTGCTTTATTTTTAGATTAATTGTTTTTTTTTAAAAGTTATTTTAAATCCCCTGTTTTTGAGCAATTCTTTTGAGCGATTCTTAAGAAGATTTTATCCTTTGGATAAGTCTATTTCCCTTCTCTGTGGGATTCGACCCCTACTTGCCCTATCTACTTAGTTAGGTTTTTATGGGGATTATTTTTATGATTGCCGACGACCGATCACAAGGCTTGCCCAGGCGCGGCCTACCCCAAAAAAATTTTGGTGTTTGGTTTGTTTTGAGGTCACTTATCTTTGATTCACATTAGATTTTGCTACTAATTGTTTGTTCCTCAAGTAGGTCACGAGAAGAGTGAATTGATCCTTACAAGTTGCTCTTATTAGGCGTATTGAAGCTAAAAGGAGTGGTAAAAGGCAGATTGTATGAGATCATCAAGAGTGATTAAAGGGCAGCCAACCCACATTGGTTGAGTGCAAACACGAGAGCAAATTGTGGTAAACAAGTGTGTGTGTGTGTGTGTGTTTGTGAGGATTTTCTTTATCTTTACCTTCCTTTTCTTGCAGGTACAATGGGAGATAGGGAGGATGGAGAAAATCAGGTCAATTTGGCTACCTTGTTGCAAAATTTAGCGCAACGAATGGATAATTGGACACAAGAAGTTCAACAAATGAGAGAGGGCCAAAATCAACATGTTCAACCACCACCACCAAGGAGACAATTGGGTGTTGAATTAGTTGATGATCATTTGAGGGAGCATCAAGCTCCTAGGCAAGTTGGTAGGGGAGGTCCATTAGATCGATTAAGGGAGCAAGAAGGTGGAGGACAAGTTTATATGGATAACTTGCGGCCTAGAAGAGTTGTTGAGAGAGAAGAGTCTAAAGACAACATCAAGTACACAATTCCAAAGTTCAATGGAAGGGGAATTCCAGAAGATTATTTAGATTGGGAGTCAAAGTTGGATATGTACTTCGATTATCATCCTTATGTCGAATCTAGGAAGGTACAAATTTCTATCCTTGAGTTTGTTGAGAATGCTTTAAATTGGTGGAATCAATTGGTGCAATCTAGGAGGAGAAATAGGGAAAGACCAATTGAAACATGGGCTGATTTGAAGAGTGCTATGAGGAAAAGGTTTGTGCCAAGTTACTACATCAATTCTCTTTATCAAAGGTTACAAGGCAAGGATCTAAGAGTGTTGATGAGTACTATTCGGAAATGATGTTGTTGATGTCTAGGGCTGAAGTTGAAGAAGTTCCACAAGCTACTATGGCTAGAATTCTTTCGGGTTTGAATAGGGAGATTCATGATATTGTGGAGATGCAACAACACTATGATTTAGAGGAAATGTTGCAACATGCTTTGAAGGTCGAGGGTCAAGTGAAGAGGAATAGTGCGGCCAAAAGGGGTTTCACATCATCAAGTCGCTCATGGAAAACTACTATTAGGAAAGATGAGAGAACACTATTCAAGGAGAAGGAGAGTGTGAAAAAGGAGTTTGTAAGTCCTAAAATTGAAAGTAAGAGTTCTTCAAGTTCATGATCTAGGACTCACATCAAGTGTTTACGTGTCAAGGATTTGGTCACTATGCTAGGGATTGTGTTAACAAGAAAGTGATGTATTTCAATGAGCATGGTGAGCTTTTGAGTGAAGACGAAGATGATTCCAACTTAGGTACTAGTAGGGATGATGATGATGAAAGGGACAATGAAGAGGATGTTGTTGATGATGGTGATTAGTTAGCTCCACTTAAGAGTTTTGTAGCTAGGAGAACTTTAAGTGCATATGTGAAAGGGGATGTTCAAAATCAAAGGGAGAATTTGTTTCACACTAGATGTTATGTGAATGGGAAACCTAGTAGCGTGATCATCGATGGTGGGAGTTGTACAAACATAGCTAGTGTTTATTTGGTGAAGGAGTTACAACTACCTACTTCTAAGCATCATAAACCCTATAGCTTAGGTTGGTTCAATGATAGAGAAGAAATTAGGGTTAACAAACAAGTTTTGCTTACTCTTTCTTTTGGCAGGTACAAAGAGGATGTCTTGTGTGATATCTTGTCAATGCAAGCTTGTCATGTTTTGCTTGGGAGGCCTTGGCAATATGACAACAAAGTACAACATGATGGTGAGACAAACAAGTACTCTTTTGTGTGTGGTAAGATTCCTATCACTTTATTTCCATTATCACCTCAAGAAGCTTTGAAAGATCAATTGAAATTAAGAAATGATTTTGCTAAACTAGAGGCTGAAGTTAGGATTAAAGAAAAGAGTAAACCCGAACCTACATTAAGTGTTGTTTGTGATGACACAAAATCTGTTTTGGTTGAAAAGAAAGGGATTTCAAAGAAAGTTGTTAAAGAGGGTATGTTAGCTACTAAGAGTGAAATTAAGAAAGCTTTGCGTGAGAATTCTTGCATGATCTTACTTTTGTTTCGAAATACACTTATGAGTACTAACAACTTGGCTGGAGATATTCCAAGCAATATTGTTTCTCTTTTGAGTGATTATGCAGATGTGTTTCCTAAGGAAATTTCTAGTGGTTTACCACCTATTAGAGGAATTAAGAATCAAATTGATTTCAGTCCTGGAGCACAAATTCCTAATAGGCCAGCCTATAGGACAAATCCTGATGAGACTAAGGAGTTGAAGAAACAAGTTGGATTGTTGCTTGGAAAGGGTTATGTGCGAGAAAGCCTTTCTCCATGCACTCTAGAGGATCATGTTGAGCATTTGAGATGTGTATTGAATGTACTTAAGGGTTGAGAAATTGTATGCTAACCTTAAGAAGTGCACCTTTTGCACAAATAGGCTTGTTTTCCTTGGTTTTGTTGTGAGTGCGCAGGGTATAGAAGTTGATGAAGAGAAGATCAAAGCCATCAAAGATTGGCCTACTCCAAACAATGTTGGTCAAGTGAGATCATTCTATGGCTTGGCTGGATTTTATAGGAGGTTTGTTAAGGACTTTAGCACCTAGGCAACACCTATAACAAGTGTGATGAATAAGAATGCACCATTCAAATGGGGTTCAGAACAACAAGAAGCATTTGAGACATTAAAGACTAAGCTTACTAATGCCCCTTTGCTTGTTTTACCTAACTTTAATTCTACTTTTGAAATAGAATGTGATGCTTCTGGTATAGGAATTGGAGCTGTTTTGATGCAAGGAGGAAAGCCCGTAGCTTATTTTAGTGAGATTTTGAATGGGGTTGCATTGAATTATCTAACCTATGATAAGGAGTTATATGCTCTTGTGAGAGCATTGCAAACTTGGCAACACTATTTGTGGCCTAAAGAGTTCGTGATTCACACTAATCATGAGAGTTTGAAATACTAGAAAGGCCAACAAAAGTTGAATAAACGACATGCTAAGTGAATGGAGTTCATAGAGAGTTTTCCTTATGTGGTGTGATATAAGAAAGGTAAGGAGAATGTTGTGGCTGATGCATTATCAATGAGGTATGTGTTACTTTCCACACTTGAATCTAAATTTCTAGGATTTGAGTACATTAAAGACTTGTATGCTTTGGATGCTTACTTTGGTGATATCTATAAAGCATGTGCTAAATCTGGTTTTGGGAAGTATTATATGCTTAATGGATTTTTGTTTAAAGAATCTAGATTATGTATTCCTTCTTGTTCTTTGCGTGATGTGCTTATGAGGGAATCGCATGAAGGGGGTTTAATGGGTCATTTTGGTGTTGATAGAACATATGAGATCTTGCATGAACACTTCTTTTGGCCTAAGATGCGATATGATGTAGGATAGCATGTTTCTAGTTGTATTGTTTGTTTGCAAGCTAAACCTACATCTAAACCTCATGGATTGTATGCACCTTTACCTATACCTCATGAACCTTGGACACATATTAGCATAGATTTTGTGTTAGGTTTGCCTAGATCAAAGAGAGGTAAAGATTCTGTTTTTGTTGTGGTTGATAGGTTTTCTAAAATGGCACACTTTATTGCATATTCTAAGACTGGTGATGCCACTAATGTAGCTAACTTGTTCTTTAGGGAGATTGTTAGATTACATGGAATGCCTAGAAGCATTGTTTCTGATTGAGATGCTAAGTTCTTAAGTCACTTTTGGAGAACTTTATGGAGTAAGCTAGGTACTAAAAATTGATGTTTTCAACAACATGTCATCCTCAAACGGATGGACAAACTGAAGTTGTTAATAAAACTTTATCTACCTTGCTTAGAGCTTTCATTAAAAAAGAACTTAAGAACTTTGGAGGATTGTTTGCCTCATTTAGAATTTGCATACAATAGGAGCATACATAGTACTACTGGTTATTCACATTTTGAAATTGTGTATGGATTTAATCTTTTGACTCCTTTGAATTTGATGAGTTTACCTTTGAGTGTGGAAGTCGACATGGATGGAAAAAGGAAGGCTGAATTTGTTAGAGAACTTCATGAGAAGGTTAGAGCCAATATTGAGAAGAAAACACAACACTTCATGAAGATGGCTAACAAGGGGCGCAAAGAAGTCATATTTGAGCCTGGTGATTGGGTGTGGTTGCATCTAAGGAAAGAAAGATTTCTTGAGAAGAGGAAATCCAAGCTTTTACCTCGTGGAGATGGTCCATTCCAAGTGTTGGAGAGGATTAATAACCATGCCTACAAGCTAGATCTTCCTAGTGAGTATGGTAATGTAAGTGTTACTTTTAATGTTGTCGACTTGTCTCTTTTTGATAATGATGCAGATTTGAAGACAAATCTTCTTTAAGGGGGAGGGGATGATGCACCCAACGTTAATCATGGACTTGAAGATGACAATGGAGAGCAAGGAAAGGATGTGCATGGGCTACATGGAGGCTTGAAGATGCATGGAGAGCATGGAGATATAGAAAAGCATGTCCCAAGTACCAAGAAGATTCCATTTGATCCATTAAGCTTACCATCAGGTCCTATGACAAGATCAAGAGTTAAAAGGATCAAGGATGCACTTATCGGCCTTGTTCGAACTCATCTTGAAGACATGAAGGCCATCGATGAGCAATTGAGTAGCTTTGGTGATGATTTGAGCAAGCATTCATCCACCAATTCCAAAATCATTACCTTACTTGCAATCGATGTGTAGTTGGGCTTGCATAGGTCAATTCGGCCTTGTGTGGGCTTAATTCTATCTTAGATTAGCTTATTATTAAGTTTAGATGACATTAGGAGTGGGTCTTGTTTGACTAAGTCCAATCCTTATTTAATTATGCCTTGTTATTTATTTTTCCTAGTTGGACTTGGATTACTTTCCTTGTCTTTTATTTGGGCTTGTAAGGCTTGATAGCCGCCCATATCCATTTAGGATTAGGTTATGTCAACCATTATGCCTATATAAGGGTTCAATATCTCTCTTGTAAACATAAGTTAAAATTTCCAATCAATTGAGGTTTCTTCACCTTTGAGAATTTAGCTTCATTGTTCTAGTTTGAACATACTTAGGATTTCTACAATCTTGTAGAGTCCTAGCAAACAATTAGGCAGTGATTGCTTGATTGTGATTCTTGTGATCTTAGGTTGTTAATTGCAGGTCTAATTAATCATCTAAGGCCGACGAACGAAGAAGAGAGCTTGGTTAGATTCAATCGATTCAACAAGTCTAGAAGTTGGTGTTTTTCAAGTTGATCTTTGGAGGATTTCAAGGGTAGATTTGAATCTATCACAACTAGATTCGTATCAAAACCCGTGACAAGATCCTTACTAATAAGTTTAGCAATAGTGCTCAAACTTGCATGGCCAAGTCTCTTGTGCCACAACCAACTATCAAAGACATAATTCACCATGAGACACATGTCCCTCCTCAGTTACAAGTCATCTAGGTAGATAATACATACATTCCCGTGTCTCTTTTCGATGAAAATTAGCTTTTGTATAGATGTCATTAACATAGCAGCTTTTAGAGTCAAAGGCGATCTCCATCCCTTGTGACAAATTTGGCTAATGCTAAGCAGATTGTACTTGAGACCTTTCACTAATAGAACATTCTTGATTGTTGTTGTGCTTGCTTCAATAGTAACAACTCTTTGAACTTCCCCTCTAGAGTGATCTCCAAAGGTGACATCTTTGTCTTGCTTCTTAGTGAGACTAATGAACTGTTCTTTATCACCAGTCATGTGTTTACAGCAGCCGCTATGAAGGTACCACGACTTCTTCTTTTGAGGTTGAGCTTTCAAACATTCTCCAATTTGCTCCTGCTCAACCTGCATACACAGTTCTTTAGTTTGCATATTTAGGTACCCATATTGCTATGGGTCCTTGGTGGTTAGTAACAACATAAGTTTCGTTAGTCACTCAGATCTTTTTTATCTTAGGTTGATTCGAATCCCTCTGATAACAATTAGGAGATTGATGGCCTTTCTTGCCACAGATATAGCACACCATAGCTCTTGGCCTAAAGTTCCTTTGTTCCTGTTACCATTGAAGCGATTACTTCCAGAGGATTTAGTGACAGTACTGTCAGCTTTCTTGAGCTCATTCAACTCATGCTCAAGTTTCCATTTTTCGTCTGTTTCATTCTTTAATGCATCCTCAAGAGTGTTCTTTGATTCCTGCATGCTTATTAGTTATTTCTTTAAACATTCGAAATCATCCATCAATTCAGAATTCATTTTCTTAAGAGCTTCATATTTTGCAGCCAATTTCTCAAAATCATAAAATAAACTATCAAATTCAAACTGCAATTCTTCAAAAGAAACAATAGAATTAGCAACTACCTTAGTTTCATTTTCTTTTGCCATAAGACAGAGGTTGGGTTTGATGTCTTCTTCAGCATCACTACCTTTTGATGAAGATGTGTCATTGTCAGACCACGTTGAAACCATCATTGCTTTCTTCTTTTTCTTCTTATCCTTCTTTTGATTCTCGTTGTTGTCTCTCTTGAAGTTCTTTTTGTAAAGACGACTTCTTCGACCAAGAAGTTTTTTGTATCTCCTAGTGAATAGAGCAGTCTCTTCATCTGAATCATCATCAGAGTCATCAATAGTTAGACTATCGATTTCGTCTTCAAGAGCAGAGACCTTCAGGGCTAGGCCTATTTTCTTCTCAGCAGCCTTTTTGTTCTCATCATCTTCATAGCTTTTCAGCTCTACTTCATATGTGAGTAGAGATCCACAAATCTCATCAAAGGTAGTATCATTGAGATTTCTTGATTCTCGAATGGCTGTGGTTAGAGGATTCCACGACTTTGGCAGTGCTCTCAGTAGCTTCTTTACTCGTTCACTTTCTAGGATGATTTTTCCCAAGTAACTTAGTCGATTAGTGATACTGCTGAATCTGTCGATTAGTGAAGTCACTGTCTCATCTGGAATCAACTTGAAAGTTTCATATTCATACTGCAATAGACTGATTTTTGATTCCTTGACTTGAGATGTACCCTCATGTATGACTCTGAGTTTTTCCCAGATCTCTTTTGCAGTGGTGCAAGTAGAGACTCTATTAAACTCAGTAACACTCAGTGCATAGTGAAAGGGTATTAATGGCTTTAATGTTCAGCTGATACTTTTTTATGTCATCTTTCGTCCATTCAGCTCTAGGCTTTTTAACGAACTCCCCTTCAACTCTTTTGGTTTGTTTTCATGGCCCTTCCTGGATGATCTCCCACATTTCATAGTTTTGTTGCACAAATGAAGTTCAACATTCGGGATTTCCAGAACTGGTAGTTAGTGCCATCAAAGAGAAGAGGACAATTGATTGAAAGTCCTTCAGCAGCTATGTTGACACTTGTTGATGATGCCATCATGGATCACAATTGCAGCTGTTAGCCTGATATACTCAAGAGCCAGGCTCTGATACCAACTATTGGTCCACTTGATGGGCTAGAGGGGGGTGAATAGCACTTAATGAAAAATTTTGAGATCTCTGAAATGTGCTAAAGACACTAATTCAGAATATGTAGTTGAAGACACTAATAGAAAGTAAAAGCATAAACTGCAAATGAAGCAAGTGAAAGTATAAATGAAGTAAGTAAATATGTTAACAACATAATAGTGGAAAGTAAAGAGACTAAGGAAAGATAATACTGTAACGATTGAAGGGAGGATGGAAGATTGAGAACGCTTCAATTTATAGAGGTTCGACATTTCACGCCTACATCCTCTACCTTGGACACCACACAACATGGATTTCAGAATGCACTATCAGTGAAGTTAACCTAGTTTTCACAACACCTTTTTACAACCACAAAGCTTCAAACCCAAAGCTTCAAATACAAGTGCACAACCCGCACTTATTCAAACCACAATCAACAAAGTGAAAGAGTGAGAAACAAACTCAAAAGATCAGAATACACAAGATTAGGCCTAATACAATCTAAAGATGTAATCTTTAAGTGCAAATACAAAGATTCAAGCAACTAAGGAAGATTAGAGTGAGAGCAAAGCTTGGACTTTTGGGTTTTGAAATTCTGGAGAGAGAAACTTATTAGATCTTCAAAAATGCTCCAAAACTTAACTCAAACGGTTAGATTTGAGTTCTTATAGTCTTTCAAGCAAACTATCCATTATCGTGTTCAAATTCAACCATTTGCCCGTTATTTTTGTCCTTTATTTTTTTCCTCTAGCTGCTAGTCGCTTTAATCTCCAGATCATTAATCCCACTAATGACTTCCAGTTTTCTTCCAACTTCAAGATTCTGTCTTGACTTGAACATTCTTCTTACACTCTGACTTGGTTATACTTTTTCAATTTTGAACTTTGCCTTCTGAAATTGCTGCATTTGGCTTCAATCGCTTACTTTGGAAATTTTGCATTTTTCATGCACCTAAGGCTTCATGGCATTCTTCTACATTAGTGTCACTGATGAAGCTTTTTTTTTAGGAGTCTATAATACTCGACATTTCTCTGTTAAAGACTTCACTGTACACTAAGTATACATATTAGCTAACATACTTGGGTTTATTTTGTTATCATAAGAAACAACAAATATACTTGATTTATTTTGTTATCATAAGAAACAACAGGTTCAACAATATTGAATTTATTTAACACCGTTAGCTCCTTTTTTTTTTCTACTACCATCCTTACCTTTCTAAACAACTAGTAGTAATTTTGTGGGCTGTCACTTTCACTCTGACCAAAACTTCATAAAAAGTTGTGTCGCACAATTCTGAAATTTGATTCACAAAAGCAAAACATAAGGTTTGCTTTCTTTCCAACCTATTTTTTACTTTCTTGAGCACATTAACAAAGCAACAGCATGACAAACTCAAAAAAAAAGAATGATGATGTCGATGAACCTCAATTTGAACAGGGGAGCATGGCAAGAAGCAGCTAGTAGAAAATTTAAAACACACAAAAAAAATCAGGTGTCTTGTGTGTGGTGTCAGGCTCAACTTGCCGAGATGCTGGATCAAACTGAAAAAAAAAATTGGTCCATATTCTCCCCAATCTCTAAAATTGCATCCATATTCCCACATCGGTAACAATAATTTGGAGAACTGAAGACGGTAACCACATTCTTGTCCTGGCAAGAGCATAGGCTTTTCCTGGGCGCTGGGTCGCCATTATTACCAAAATCTTCTCTTTATAAACCTTGATCTGCTTGTTAGAATCACTCTCTTTCTCGTCATCACTACTCTGAACATCTATTTCTTCACTTTCATTGTTATTGTTGTCCAAACGACCAGAAAGTCGCCAAGCCAAGATCAAGAGGGCAAAAGGACAAAACAGTGAAACAATATGAAAGAAAATGAAACGAAGAGTTTTTTTTTTTTTTTTTTACACAGCGAAATACAAAGAAGAAAGGCAAAAAGAAGCCGTGATGATAATCCAAATATAATTTTTCTAAACATTGTTTTCGGGTTTGTGATAAAGGAGGTTAGGGAAGACAAAAAATGGAGATTTGGGAGAGAGAGGGCAGATGGAGATCCATGGGTAGAGGGGGAAACCTGGAAAGATGGATGGGAGAGTAACATTAACTCCTTAATGAGGTTAAGTAGAGATGTTAACGGGTTAAGTTTGAAAGTCAAAAAGGGTGAAACCTGCAAGATGATGTGGCCTGACACGTCAGGCGGGATGGGTTTGGCAGGGCAAGAGGGATTTTCCTTTAAAAAGAAAACTAATTTTTCCTTGAATTTTTAGTGGATTAGGTTTTTTTCTTTCCTAGCCATGGTCTCTTCTTCTCAGACTACCACACCTCCATCCACTTCTTGTCAGTGCCATCATGTTGTTTCTTCCCTTCTCTAAAACAACCTCACATCTCTTTCTCTCCTTTCCTCCCATCAAGGCTTTATCTCAATCTCAATCCCATCTTGCTCCTTTGCTTCCTTGCTAATCACTACTCCCTTGAAAACGGTAATAGATGAAAGAGGAGAAAGAACAATGAAAATAGTAGAAAAAGAAAAAAAAACAAAATAAAACAAAAGAGAAGAAAACACTAACTGTTTGATCTATATCTAACTGAATTTTCTGCTAGTTTTTTATTTTTTTTGTGCTAAAACATTTTTTATTCGTTTAATTACTGTTGATGAGATGGATGTTTAAACTTGAAGGGAAGAGGAAACGAGATAAAGGATTGAACGTTAACAACGTAAAGTGGAGGTTAAATATCATTTTATATTAACCATTAAAAATATTTTTAATAGGTGTCACTAATATAAGAGTGCATTGGAAATTGTTGGACACTAGTTGTATTGGAGGGGAGCTAGATACCCATATAAATAGTAATTGTTTGCTTTAGGTTTTGTTTCAAAACACAAAAACATTAAGTTGAACCTGTTTGCAAAATGCTTTTTGTTTTCTGATATAAAGGCAGAGGCGGATGGATATATACTAATTTCATTATATTTTATGTACAAATTTGTATAGTGCCCACTCTTAATTGATCAACTCATCCAGGTGGTCATAGCTATTTCTTTTCTAATTTAAGCCTGTATATAAAAGGCCCACAAATTAGATATAAAAGACAATTGCAAGTTGATGATGCTTGTTTTGTGTCCTTTGTGTTCTAATATAATACTTTTAGTAATAACTTTCTAAATTTATTTATAGAAGATATTGTGTCCTACATCCGTCACTGTATATATAGAGGATGTAAGGAAGAAGGAACTAACCTAAAGAATTTGGAGCCGAAACATGAATCCTCTAACAAATTATATTCTAATAATCTAGATTAAAGAATTTGAGAAAGTTCTTTATTTTTTTTCTTTTGTTTTTAGGGAAATTTGTGAAAATTCTATTTTCAAACCATGATTATTGTCATTTTTAATGGACAGATGACATAGGATTCCGTTATTTATATATACTATATATTATTTTTAGTGGCTATGGAAATTACTTAAAGGCAAATTGAGGATTAATGTGATGGCTCCTTTTACCTTCTTTTGGTCTTTTCTCACTTTTTGGGTGACTAAAAAGGCCTTCGATGAATTTCCTCCCTTACTTTTCCTGCTGCCCTTTTTTGTAATTTACTATTTTTATATTTATGATTAAGTATGTTTTAATTACATATTAATTGTGTGTGGATATTCGGATTTACCGGTTCAACTCCTCTACCGGAATTCTAAAGGACCGGTGGTATAAATATATCTTCAATAATGGTTGATTCATGGGTAAACTATTGACATTCCAATTCTGTTTTCCTTTCGTCTTTATTTCTATTTAAGTGGGTTTCTTCTTCCCTAACATTTCTCTGAATTGGTTTCACATGTACTCCGTTCTGTTTTCTAAAATTTCCAAATGGACGTTGATAAGATCCTTCTATTTAATTTAGTAGCACATTAGGATGACATAACCTAAAGTGGAGAGCTGTCACTTCTCACTGCAACATTTTGAGGTAAATCTGGATTTATTTGGATTTATTATTATTAATTTAATAGTAATCTTTAAACATAGTAGTAATTATAATTAGTATATACGTGACTTCAAATCAAGGTTAGTTTCGTACCGGTTTCGGGTATTCCGGCCGGTACACTCCATTTTGCTCAAAAATCGGTACCGATAGACTTGTTGCTTCGTACCAGTTTAGATATCGGCTTTTTCGAGATTATGCCAGCCGTTTCGTATGCTTTCGGACTATATCAGTGAAAAACAAAGTTTCATCTGGTGCTGGACTTTGCACTTGCAGACTTACTGTGACTATATGTTTTAAAAGTTAAGACTTTTTTACTTATTTTATTACTACTAGGACATTGCCCGCGCTTCGCCGCGGGCGGGTGTCTGTAACTTGTTAATGGTGAAGGGATTTGTTGGCATTGCAATAGCAATTGTTGGATTGTCAAAAAAAAGTCAATTTTTTGGCACTATTGAGGTTCTGCGCAGTTGTTGAAGCATGACTCGAGTATAGAAATCAGGTTGATGCTTGTGTAATAATGGAAGAAAGGTTTGAGTGGATGGATTTATTCAAAGATCTTTGTTGATCATTGATTATGATGAATACTTACAATGCACAAGGAGATTCCGGTGTCTTCGATGAACATGGTGCAAGATATAAGGTGCACATGAATATAATTGATTAGACGTTGCCCGCGCTTCGCCGCAGGCGGGTGTCTGTAACTTGTTAATGAAGAAGGGATTTGTTGGTATTGCAATAGCAATTGTTGGATTGTCAAAAAAGAAGTCAATATTTTGGCCCGCGCTTCGCCGCAGGCTTGTGTCTCTATATGGGGTTTGGAAAATAGTTTTATGATTACTGAATTAGGAACTTGACATAAAAAGAGAAAATGCATAAGGGTTTCCAGTTAAGAATATAGTATTAGCATACAGAGCACAAAAAAAGACTTAGGATGGTCTAATCATGGTGTTCTAAAGGAAAAAGGCCAAATATGATAGGTTTAATATTGTACCGGTAAAGTAAGAAAAAAACAAATAAAGTAGAAGATAGATTAGGTTTCAAAGAAGGTTCATTAGTATCCAAGATCTCTTCTTAATCAATGAATATCAATCTATTCATTAGGGTAAAAAACCATACAATTAACAATGTGATTTGTAGTTCGGCCAAAAAAACAATGTGATTTGTAGTTAAACTAATTGAAACAATATTGGAGTTTCATTTCAAAGAGTAATAGATTTGTAACGGTACGCATTATCGTTAATAGATAATAGTACAAATGTAGATGGAGAATAATTATTCTATCAACCGATAATAAACAACACAACAATCATAAAAAAAAGGCTTCATGAAATCCCAATAGCAAACACAAATTCCTTGTTTTCATGAGAGACCTATGTGGGGAAACGAAATTCCTTTCACCCATGAAATTGTTTTGATTATGACTTTTCTCTTTTACCCCACCTCATGTTGCTGACTATAAACCATTTTGCAATTGTCCAAAAAAAAAACAAAGAAAACAAACTAACAAACAAAAAGGCGGGTAAAAAATTAGAGGCCAAAGAAATCTAATCCAATTCCAATAAAAGAGTACCTAGTGCTTACACCGGAGTAATCTTGCACCACAATGACCTGCAAAGAGGGAAAAAATCAGTTGAATAGACCAAAAAAAGGGTGTGATTATAGTATCGTTCCATCTAATATCATTGCAAAAGGTGAAACATGATAAATGGTGACTTGGGTGAGTTACTTATTTGAGTCTGGAATTTCCCAAATTTCCCAACTTGCATGGTGAGGAAACAACATGGAACAAAACGTGCTTAGATCATGAGCTATATAGAAGAAAAAGTTCAATAAATAATTAGAAGTTAGATGACAAAAAAACAATTCAAGCTTTATCCTAATAAGGGAAAAAAACTGGAAATAAGCGAATATCAGAATTAATGAAAAGAAAAATTATAGTTTGAAGAAATTGTTTCTAAGTAATCTTTGGTTAAGAGGTGTTTTGCTATTTTGATCATGTTTTCTTTTATTTTCTTCTATTCACTTAGCTAATTTCTTTTTTTTCTTTGCCCAATTCACTTAACTAATTTAGTTGAGATTTTCTTTCCACCATGCTCTGGCCTTTGATTTAGTATTAAAAAAGGAGTATCGAGTAATGTCACGTTGACCATTGGATAGGATTTTAGATTGTAGGTGAAAATCTAGTTAGGCAAGTTTCAACTTCTGATGTTGATTTTTAGACCTGTTTCTGATTGGTGCCCGAGTCCAGAATGGGATTCATGAGGCCATACAGTCGCGACTGGTGATAGGTTTTGATGTGCAAACCTCTGTTACCTAATTGTTGTTGTGTTATTTGGTGGCAACGATATTATTAGCTTGAAGAAAATTACTTTTCAATTAACAAGCATTATGATTGCAAAAGGTTAAACATGATAAATGGTTACCTGGGTCAATTCCATAGTTGATATTAATACATAATATATAATCTGAAGATATATGGCCAAAAAACAATGAAAGGTTTTTCTTTAACCCAGGTTAGACAAAACAAAATCTTTAAGACATGAGATGAGATGTCTCATATTATATATAAATAGATTACACTAAAGAGTTGTTTAAACATCCGAGGGATCAAAAGACATGTTCCAACTAAATAGTGTTCATCACTGGTCATCATTCAAAGACTGAGCGGTATTGTTTCCTATCACCAGATCCCTAACTGGTGCACGCAACTGGCGCAGTCGATTGACAACATTAAGTGACTCCTCCAAAAGGATCTAAAAAAAGGGAAGGTGTTCAAATAAGTCATGGGAAGAGAAAGAGATGCAGGTTCAAGATGAAGAAATTTTAAGCAAGGTAGCATGAATTGAGTTGCTCACGTTGTTGTAGAGTTTATGCCTCATGTACGTCTGATCATGACTTGCAAACCTGAGTGCCATTGACCCGCGGTTCACTAACTCGTTGACACTCTGCCTTTGATGTTGATCCATGAGTAATTGTTATTGATTCTTCTGTCAAAAGAGGAGAGTATGAGTCAAGTTTACAAATTCCCCGTCTTGTTTTATAGAATTTTGTTTACAAACCTTGCAAGGTCATTGATTAAATTGTTTGCCTACAAACACTAAAATAGACCATTCAGTAATGAAATTCCCTTGTCAAAAAAAAAAAGTTTCATAAATGGCCTATTGTGGAAACAATTATCAACACACAATGTACACAAACATAAGGTACCATTAAACGTCTTAGTCTCCTAATACAATTTGCAATTTGATCCCTTAGAAATTTACAACGAAGACGAACATCGAAAACAAACACTTATGAAACTAATAATAACAAAGAAAACGAAACCAGGCAAAACAATTTGACTTTCATACTGAATTAAGACGATTGAATTTAATTGTTTTCATGATAATTGACTTTCATGAAAGGTTTTTCTTTAACCCAGGTTAGGCAAAACCAAGTAAACCAATTAACATACTGAATTAAGACGACTGAAAGTTGAAATTGATTAACAACTGATGAAAGATACACCCTTCAATTGAAAGAAGGGAAGAGGTTTTATAGGCCAAGGTAACGATATGGTAGCTGTGCAGAGGAATGGTATGTACAGTGCTAGGTAAAGCAGAGGCAGAGGGAATGGAAGGGGAAAACAGAGTTGGTAGCAAAATAGTGATGCAGATTTTTTGACATCTTGGCAAATCTAATTTGAAAAGAAAACGAACAGAAGCAAAATGGAGCAGACTAAGTAAAGATGTCGTGCAGGACAAAGAAAAAGAGAATAAAATCAAGGAGTTGGTAGAATTTTGTTAGGATTAAGATATTTAATCTCTCAAATGGATATATATACTGGAAAAAAAATTGAAAGAGCAATAAGGGCAAGTAAAAGAAAAGAACCAAATGGTCTACATCAAACGACGAATCAGCAATAAGGGGAAGGATTAGGGAAAAAAAATAAGCCAAATCGTCAAGATGAAACGGCTCAGGCAAATAAATCGAATGAGGTGTCATCAGGAAGACCATTGGTTCCGAAATGGGAATGAACTGGGAATGTATATTGAAGTTGCACGGGAGACTAAAAACAAATAGGGATCAGTGAAGGTAAAAAAAAAAAGGAAAATTGGAAGTTGATATACATATCCATGATATCAAATTAACTGTAGTCTGTAATCAGATCAACAAATTAATTGTAGTCTTACAAAGCAAAAACCAATTCATGCTCTTTAATTTAAGCTGATTAATAGATGGATAATTTAATATAGAACCCAAAGTTTGAAAAAACAATAATAAGAGTGAGTAACAATAAGGAATATGATAATAAGATGACTGGTAAAGAAAGTGGGGCAATCTGAAATTCATTAAGCATGATACGAACAGAAAATATAGGCAGCCAAAGTTTAATAAGGCCAAGTACACAAAGAAAGCAATGCAGAGCTCAAATTTTTTAAGCACAAATATAACAATAACCAATACAACATTTTTTTTTAGGTTTGCGGTTAACATCATTCATAGAGAAAAATAAATCGATATAGTCGTAGCTAAAGAAGTTCACTGATGCGACTTTCAATCCAGTATACTGGAATTCGCAACCAGAGCCTAAGAAAGCTTCAACTAAACTGGCAACTACTCACAAAGTAAATCAATGTCCATGTCGATATCAATTCCATTGTTCTACAGCAGACCACATCATGTAGATGTAGATTTGAGCTTGCACATTCGTCAGGAGAATAGTAGATCAGGATTTGTCCTCCTCTAATTATTGCCAAAACAAACAGGCTAACAACATAAATCCAAACGATTTCTTCTATTTGCTCTAGTACATATAGATGGCTGTAGCACGGAAAGAAATAGATCATTAACTCAACTTCAGTTTGAAGTCAAAATATCTAAGTGCTATGTAACACAAAAATAGTTGAAACTGAATCAGACAACCCAAATCCTAGAAATACTTTCTCCGAAATCTAATTGGAATGACGTAAACCAAAGACTTGTCAAGAAAGACCAATCAATTAAAGCAATCCCATAATACAGACTCAATAGAATAGATTAAAGTTCTATCGGCAGACTTCAATAATGATGCATAATGTTAGCATGGAATTAATAAATTGTCTTATTTGACTCTCTGATTGATGTTTTGGCAAGCCCATAAAATAACCCTTCCTTAGCCTAAAAAATTGAAAGAGCTAGGAGCAGTGACTTTGAATTTCGAAGACAACAAAGAGAGCCAGAACCCTCGTTCCTTAGATGAAATCCCATACCGGATACAAGGTTCTAAAAAGAGGGAAAAAAATAATCCACCGCCTTTTTAATACACCATAATCCTTTTAAGCGGCCCTTGAGTTCCTATATTACAACAGAACACTAAGAGCTACAAAGCACAATCCTTTAGAAAACCGCACCAGTAACATAAACCTCATTTCCATGTCTGCATTTTAAGTTGAAACCAAGAAGCATACCTACTTTTCCTGTACCCTGGATTTAGGTAGGTGCTCCATTATTCTGCTTTTGAGCTCATCCTATGCCTCTGCATAAGTTCCTTTTTCTAGCTTTCATCGACAATTTAACAAACAGATGATATATAAAAACTGATTTTCTATACACACCAATAAACGCAGAGATGAAAACAACCACTCACGAAAGAGAAATGAATTTACATAATATGATAAAAGTACCTAAGTGCTGACCAACGCAGGGTATCAAACAAATCGCTGGAGTTGTGGGCAAGGACTACATGCTTCCTTAAAACCACATCTGCTACCTTGTTTTCTATAGTTCATTATTCACCCTTCCTTACCTATATTAAAGATCAAACAACAACAAAATTATAAGGTGGCAACTAAAATTCAAAGCAGGAATGCATGCACAATTAATTGATGAATGCAATGATAGATATAGCAGGGCAGATGCTTCTCTTCTTAATACCAAACAATTGATGATTTTTCCAATTCTCGCAATGGCAAACAAAGGTCATCATATATTGGCAAGGGATAACTTATATACCCTTCATTTTAACATCTCATAAAATAATGCTAATTCAAAAATGGTTCTGACTAAAGGTAGCAGTATGTGAAAACCATTAAACTAACACTTTTTTCAAAAAAAAAGACACAGTTGGGTAGAGCTCTTATGCTGCTGCTGCTGCTTCAACATTCTTCTTCGTTAGGCCAATAAGGGCAAAACATTCAAGTAAACCCAATTTGATACAAAATCAAAACTTTCAATTTAAACCAAATTCAGTTAAGAAGAAGTGAACCGTCACTTGTCTTTCTCGGAATTAACTTCAAACCAATAATGAATAAGAATAAGCATTATAAAAGAAATATACCTGACAAATAGGTTCAATCATTATATATTTTGAAGTTTCGTGTAATTTTTCGAGATAAACAACATAATCAGAAACAACGGTAAGAATTAACAAATCCATCAAAATAAGAAAATCAAAAGTTATAGAAATTTATTTCCAGAAAACGATAATCCACTGAAACTATTCTATTTACTGCTTTTATCATTCTTTTTTGAATAATTAAAAATAGAAGAAACAATCAACTAAATAATTGAATTGAACTCAACCATTACATGTAATAAACCAAAACGGAAAAAACAACGTTGAATTCTAAAATTTCAGGAAACATGATAAAATTTCATATACAAATCAGTAAGAGATGGCTAGGAATAAATTAAAAGAGGGATCATACCGATCTGGAAATCTGGAATCAGAATATGATGAGCATAATTTCAGAGCAAATTGCAGTAGAATTTTCCAGCCCCACAAAGTAAAAAACCTTGTTTGCTGCTGCCCTGCATGTTCAATTTTTCTTAGCTATGGTTTGTTGTGACTGTTACTATTTTCTGCTCTTTTAATGACCTAAAAGCATCTCAAGAAGCTAATTCATTTGACAGACAAAAAGAAAAGAGAAAGACTAAGTACTGATAAATATTCTATTTAAAGATTTAATAACTCCACAGCAAATTCTCAAACCGAGCTAAGCAATTTCTTCTCATCAGCATCAATAGACCAAATGCAATCAAGACTTGAGTTCTTGAGATACTCACTTATGGACAGACTCAGTATCCACCATGGCACCATCAACACGAACGAAAGGTCATCTGATGAAGAAAAACAATCTAATAAATAAAAATAGAGTATATGAAGTTGATCTTTTGTCAGATTATGAAAAGAGATCAAAACTCCATGAAAATCAAATCACAATTAGGCTAAATCTCCAATGAAATCAATTAAATCTTACCATGAATAAAAGGAACCCACCATCATATCTACCCGACCAAGTGCAAACCCATACGAATTGAAGGAACCCTTCCCTCCCTTGAGCACAGAGAAACATTTAAATGAGACAGAGAAAATAGTAGAAGACGACAGCAAAAATAGAGAATTTGTGAGAGAAGGCAAAAAAAAAAACAAAAATCTGGAAACTAACCAAGTTTTGATCAGGCAAGGCGGAGGCCAGACTCAGATCCGAAAACGCTAGCATTCTCTCCTTTCCCTTCAGTTCTAAGCGCCGATGACACCTCCTGGATTGAAGAAGGGTGAACTGAGAAAAGAAGAAGAGGCTAAGGAGAGACTTTAAGAAGGAATAGAACAGTAGGAGGAAGGAAGAAGAAAGAGAAAATGGGTACTCAAATTGGGAATCAACATGAAAGGGAAAACTAACCGAAGAAACCCATAAGGGCGCGAAGAGATGAACAGGGGAAAAAAAGGGAAGAGAATAGAGCGAGCAAGGGAAATCGCAGGAAATTGGGGGACTAGGTAATAATCACAAAACAAAATCAAGCAAAATCCTGAAAATCGGGGATACCAAGGAAGAAATCGGGCATGAAAACCTGGTTGTAGAGTCCATTTTTGGAGGAAGGAAGAAGAGAGGGCAACCAACCCATCGCACCGCTCAAGGAAGAAGAAGAAGAAAGAAAAACCTAAACGGTTAAAAATACTGAAAATCGACAAAATCAACAAACACAAATAAATGAAAGCCGAACCAAAAACATCAGATATTCGGCAATGAAAAGGAGATTTGTAGCAACGAAAGAGGAAAAAAGCCGAATAAGAAAGAGGAAAGAGACGAAGAAGAACCTAAAACACACCAGGTGGAGAAAGCCGAATAAACCCAGCCAAAAGATTTAAGCCGTCGATCGATTCCCAAACAAAGAGATGAAAAACCCAGACAGATTTGAAACAAAAACAAAGAGAATCAGGTTCGGGGAAGAAGCATGGAGGCGGAAAATCGAATAGAAAGTAAAAAAAAGGAGTGGTTGGAATCATATGATAAGTGTATCCGGTAAGCGATGACGAGTGGGGGGGTTTAGAGAAGAGGAAACCCGGACACGTGGCAATCTCCAATTGGCAGATTGATCAAACAGTCAGCTTCAATTCAATTTTTCTATACAGTTTATTTGATGGAGGGATGAACAGTGATTTAAGAGATCCATCTATTATTGTTTTCTATAGATTACTATAATTTTTACTTTACTCACTTCTGTTACCCTATCAGAAACAAACTATGTCCAATTAATTTAATTCCTTAAAAATTAATTAAATCCTACGTCCCTACCTACATACCCATTTAGTTTTTTTTTTAGTTTTTTTAATTATTTTTCTATTTCTTTTTCTTTTTCCTCATATATCCTATCTATTATTTTTGTAACCATGTGAAATTACTAATAGACCCTTTCAACTTTTAACCTAGAACAACCATATCGCCTTGTTTTGATCTTTTCTTCCTTGGCTAAATATTCAATAATCCTTATGTTCTATGTGGTTTTTGTTGGGTTATAAAAGTAAATTTTGGTTTTGTTGACTATTTTTAAATGATTAACTATATTCACACACATTAGTTTGTTTTAATGGACCGTATTAATTTTAAAGGACAGTTGATTAATTACTATCAAGGACAAATGATCATTTCTACACCTGCTCACCTTTTTTTGGGTTTTTTTTTTTTTAAATTAGAAGAGTTATAGAATGCTTTGTTTTGCTAAAACACTATTTTTAATCTATACACCTTTTGTTTTTGGTGAAATCTATACTCATCTTCATTAATAGTGTGAAAATGAATAATCGGTTATTAGATCTAAAATTCTGAATTCATTGAGCCCAAATATGGTATTGTGTGAACAATATTTACATTCATTAAACTAACTTAATGGCCTTTAATTTTTCTCACAAGCAAGAAAACCGAAGCGACAAAAAACGGTGAAGTAAAATTGAACTCAAGAAGGTTTTTGGTGAAATGGATTTCTTTTCATTTTTGCGTTCTTCCATTGTTGAAGGATATTTAAGAATGTATTTTTTAAAGGATTTATTTTTGAAGGATATATTATGATGATATATATTACATTACTATGTGTGGAAAAAAGTATACACTTACAAAACAAATAACATGTACAAACAAGTTTACCCACATTAAAAAATCCCCGTAGCGCAAAAGGTCTTTGGTAAAATGGATTTCATTTCATTTTTGCGTCCTCCATTGTTGAATGATATTTAAGAATGTATTTTTTAAAGGATTTATTTTTTATGGATATATTATGATAATATATATTACGTTACTATTTGTGGAAACAAGTATACACTTACAAAACAAATAACAGGTACAAACAAGTTTACCCACATTAAAAAATCCCCGTAGCGCATATGATTAAATCAAATGAATATATCCTATACTTTTCAAATTTGTTCATAAGCATTTAAAAGTATTACAATTTACAAATGGTAAATACTTTATATAATTAATTTATATATAATATATTGATCCCACTATTTTTCTTTACATATATACATATATATAAATAATATGTAGTTATTTTTTATCAATACAAAAAACCCGAAATGATAGTCCAAAACGATCGAAACCGAAACATACAAAAAAAAAAGTTGAAACATGGTCCGATATGAAACTAACAACTTTGCTTCAAACGGACTATTTCATTCTCACATGAGACATCCATGTTTTATATGTGTTGTTGGACTTTTTAAGACACTTGGCAAGGTGGGACCTTTAATTAATTAAGATATAATTCATACATAGTCATCACGAGTCCACGACATGAAGTCCACAATTTCGATCCAAATAAAAATGTACTTTTTTCAAATAATTAGTAACAAGTGGGTTAGCACACGCTTACGTATAATTTTTTTAAAATATTAGAGTCATGGTAATTGAAGTACTTTTATAATATCATATTGAACTCAATTTTAAGAGCATATGTAATATATACAGTGCATTACAAAATGATTGTATTTAGTATTAATTAATTGTGCTTTTGGAAAGGTAGAAATATACTAAATATACTAAATATAAGCAACTATTTGATAAGAGCATATGCAATATGTAACATATATAATGCATTGCACATATAAATTCTTCAGTTATAAGACTTAGCATTGGCTAATTAAATGCGCTTTTGTAAAGGTAGAAATGTACTTTCAATTGAACAATAATAAATCAGTAAAAATCCAAGAGGGATCACATGCAGTACAAAATGGTTGGTCCCCTTTCTTTCTTCATCATGATTCTGAAAATGAATTTAGTTAATGGCACAACACTACCATCTTATTTCACAGCTTTGCTGCCCTATTGCTATTGTAACTCGCATATTCCAAACTATAATCTATCAGATTAATCATGCAAGCGGAAGCAACTAAAATAATAAACATCCACATAAAAATGAGAATTTACGTGGTTTGGCATTGAACTTGCCTACGTTGACGGATGAGAAGCGAAGATCCACTAGTTATAGAAAATTACATCATACATAATTATCAATAACCCTCACTCAATCTCTCAACTGAACCTAACAGTCAATCTAAAAACAAACCCAAACAATCTTTAGAAGTATCGCTCAGTCTCTACAAACCAATCATCATATCAAAAAACCAAACACTAAACCAAACAATAACACACACACACCCACCCATAAGGACCATCCTCTTGTCCTATGGGGTGCCTCCACCCAAATCTAAATCTCTTACTACATCTTTTCTCCAAGCATATAAAACTCTATAGAGAAACTCTCTTTATACTAACACAAACTTAGCCTCCAAATAATTTCTTTCCTATTAGGATTCTTGTTTACCAAATCTTTTTGTCCAACAAGCAATATCTCTAAAAAATCTCAGTCCAAATCTAACTAGAATTTGAGTCAAAATCCTAACAATTGCATTACATGCCTTGCAATTGTAAAGGAAAATAATTACATATGTAAACCAATCTCAACAATTCCCATTGCCATAAAAATGTTTTAAATATCAGCCTGCCATTTTAAAAATCAATATCAAGACAACAGTCGAACTGCATATAGAAGTGTTGATCAAACTACCAAATCTATGAAACTATATAATGGCAAATTCAGTCATAAATTTCAACATTATTTAACGAATAATCTATTCGGCAATCAAAATCTAAATGCTAGTCACATGCAAAAACATTGTTCAATGAACTCGAAAAGTCCTCCCACCAAACAACTTGCAAAGGGAGTCTCAGATATTTTCCTACTCAACAATGAGACCATGAAACATTTTTATAACTCAAAAAGCACCACCATTTTACAATTTCCAAGCAAGTAAAATTTGCACTAATGGCAGTGTTGGCGGAACCGAATCAGACCGGCCAGTTGAACCGGTCATGAATCCGTTTCCGTCATATTATAAAACCGTCAGTTAATAACCGACTAAATCGAGTGGTTGAACCAGAAATCGGGTCGGATTGAACTGGAAAACCGGATTTATACAATATTTTAATATAAAACATATTTTTTAAAATAATTTAAATTTAAAAATAATGGTTTTAAAATGACAAAACGATTGGACTGGCTGTTGAACCGGTCAAACCGATTGAATCTGGTTTTCTAACATTGACTAATAGTTTGGTTTTTTGTTATTATGGTAGTTATTGTTGATCGTATAATTTACTCGGTTATTTCTCATTTGAATGTTTGATTATAAATAAAATTATCTGATTATGATTGTAATGAGATCTAAATATTCTATCCTCTAAAAAATTTTATGTTGCAAAAACTGGAATGTATTGAAGTTTCTCAAAGTCAAACACACAAAACAAGAAAATATTAATGGTACATTGCACCTCGGTGAAACAAGGGCAAGGAACATGTAGTCTGGAGGCAATTTTCTTTAACAGAGTTGTCGCGATATATCGACAATAACTATATATAAAAAAATTTTGATAATAATGTCCATCCTCGTCTCAAGTATAATATTTTTTCCTTTTTTTAACGGTTGATTTTTTATTCAATTCATAATCGTTTTCTTTTTTTGTAGTTTTGCAAAATTGTTTAGAGTGTATAAATGATTTGCATTCTCTTGAATATTAAAAAGGGTAAATTATGGATTTAGTCACTTAACTTTACGTTAGTTTCTGTTTTGGTTACCCAATTAAAAAAAGTAACAATTTGGTCTCCTAAATTTTGGGGGTGAGCATTAACCGGTTAAAACCGATTTAACTGACCAGATCTATGAAATTCGATTTAATCGTTTTGATTCGTTTCGTTTTCAATATAAAGTTCGGTTTGAATATTCAGTTTATTTGGTTGCTCGGTTGATTTCGATTTTGAAATTGTTTAACCGAACCAACCAAAGTACCAAACAGTCAATTTAATATTATATTCTAATTATATTTTTACCAATCGAGCCTATCAACATAGTTCAGTTTATCGATTTAACCGGTTGTAAGGAGTAATTCAGTCGGTTCGTCCTAGTTGATGTGAGAGAGTTCAGTTTGTTCGCTTTATAAAAAATTTCTACCGAACCGACCGATTGCTCAACCCTACATAATTTTGTAAAAATGAATATTTTAACCACTCAACTCTTAATCCTTTTATGTGGCAAGTACACATCATCCATCAAAATATTATAAAAATTATTATATTTCCCTTCAATTTTCAAAATTTATATTTATTATATGATATAATAAACAGTTTAGGAAAATTCATGCTTATTAATTTCTTAATTGTTATAATGATAATTGATTTATTCAATATTTATCCAAGTTTTTTTTTCAAACCAATCCATTGAATTTTTTTAATAAGTTGAATTTAACTTTTTTATAATTTATTTAATGTATATTTCGAATATTTAATTCTATACAACTAATATATTTTAATGCAAAAAGTAAGACTACCCCACAGTGAAGCGTAGTCGACATTTATCTAGGGATCTATAATCCAAATTGAATTGGTCACATGGAGTGAATATCTTGTTACAATAGGGAGTAATTAATCTAGTATGAACTTAAAATCTCTGGTTAGATAGTTACATTTGAACCTTAAAACTGGAAAGAAAAAAAAAACTTCGAAAGCTGTGAAGAATATCATTGATTTGTTTTGGCTTAATTTACTTTTTGCACCGCACCCTTGAACTTTCTGCAAACAGCCAATAAGCCACTGAACTTTAATTTTGACAACTTGCACCCTTGAACTCTCAAATTTGGCAAAATAAGCTCTTCTGTTTTGAGAAAAAGCCAGACCAGCATGTATCGTGGCTTGAAAATGTCACATCTACTTAGGATAAATTTTTTGAAAAAGAAAAAAATTAAAAAAATTTTAAAGTCATTTTCTAAAAAATTTATTTTTATACTACTACTCAATTATTTTATTTTTTTTCATTTTACAGAAAATTTATCTTAAACCGACGTTGTATTTTCAGCCCACGTGCCATGCTGGCAGTTTTTTTTATGGTAAAATTGTTTATCTGGCCAAAATTTTTTTGGAGTCTTGATTGGTCAGAACTATTGTTCAGGAGCTTATTTGACATTTTTCGTAGAGTTATTCAAGAGCGTATTTTTCAATAAGCCATTTTTTTTAAAAAAGAAAATCTTATCCTATATCCTAGACTATGCTTTATAATGATTTGATTTCGATGGTACATTTCACTTTGGCCCAATTGCAAATAAAATAATATATATAGTATACTTTTCCTAATTTGTTGATGTTTCCATCCTTGATTTGATTTTGTTGGTTTTAATATTTGTTCCATAGGGAGGGGCTAAATGTGTAATTCAGGATATAACGTTTGCCAAAATATTCAATTCAGGATGCAACGTTATAAAAGTGTGATTTCTGGATATAACATTATGGATAATTCTTCTTGTCCATCCATTTTAGAGATGGTAAAATGGGCGGGCGGCACGAAACCCAACACGGCCCAGCCCATTATGGGTCGTGCTGGCACGATCCATATTATATTTTGAGTAGGTTGTGCCAGCATGGTCCATTAGTTATGGGCGGGTTGGGCAGTCTTTTGGTGGCACATGGGCTAGCACGGCACGGCCCATTAAAATGGCATGGCACGGCACGACCCACGTGCCGGCACAATACGACCCACGTGCCAACGCAGCACGACCAATTTTTAATGTAAAATTATGATATTATAATATATTATAATATAATTATTAAATTTTAATTTAATTTTCTACAATTTATTGTACTACACCGATTTAAGTATAAATAATAAGATAATAGAAATGATATAACATCAATAAATGGAAGATAATTTAATAAAAAAAAATGGAAAAAACATTATGGGCTCGTGTGCCAGCCCATGTGCCGGCACGGCACGACCCATCGTGGGTTACAGGCCGTGCTGGGCTTGACTTTTAAAAATATGGATTAGCACGGCACAACCCATATTATAAAATGGACTAGCACGGCACAGCCCACTTATATATGGGCTACTCATTTTATGGGCCGTGCCAGCCCAGCCCGCCCATTTTGCCATCTCTACTCCATTTTGTCACACACAATTCTCCCTCCTGATGTGCCCGTCACACATTAGGCCACGTGTCTTCTCTCTTCCTTTTTTTTTTCTATTTTTATTCTTTTTATTAAGTTTAGCCTTAATTTCACTATGTTTAGCCCTAAATTAAAATTTTATTTTTATTTTAAGGGTAAATTCCAAAATTAATAATTTATTGTTATAGGGTTTTAGAAATAAAATACAAAACTAATTTCACTAAGTTTAGCCCCAAATTAAAATTTTATTTTTATTTTAAGGGTAAATTCCATAATTAATAATATTGTTATAGGGTTTTAGAAATAAAATATATAACTAATTTCACTAAGTTTAGCCCCAAATTAAAATTTTATTTTTATTTTAAGGGTAAATTCCATAATTAATAATATTGTTATAGGGTTTTAGAAATAAAATATATAACTAATTTCACTAAGTTTAGCTCACATTAAAATTAAAATTTTATTTTAAGGGTTAAAAAAATAAAAATTATAAATGATGTATTGGAACCAATAAAATGATAACATGTGGCCTGACATATAATAGACACATCAGGAGGGAACATTGTGTGTGACAAAATGGAGGGGCGTGTAGCAAAGTCCTAACGTTATCGTCTTGTTTTAATTAAGGAAAAAATTAAACAGAACTGTTTGATGAAAGAACACGCGCCAAAAACGGGCATTAGACTATACACGTGGCATTTATTGGCCACGTGGCAACTGAAAAAATATTGTTATTCAGTTCTTTATAAAATAAAAAAGAAAGAAATACTTTTAAGATTTTCCCATTCAAAAAAGAAAAAAGAAAAAAAAATCTTTTAAGATTATCTCTTTTGCCATTTCAAACCGGAAAAAAAATTCAGGTTTTCTTCTTTCTTTTTTTTCCCCAGATCTCCTTCCCATCTTCAGATTTTTTTTTAAAAAAAAATCAAAATAACTCATGAACGATGGGGGAGAGGCGATTCAGAGAAGGTAAAAAACAAAGGGATCTAAGGTAACTAAATGAGTGGTCAAAGAAGGTGGTTCATCTTCCTCAAATCTTACTGCCTTCATCTTAATCTCTTTCCCTTCTCCCTAAATCCTAAGCAAGTGAGAGAAAGAGAAAGACCTTGATGAGAGCTTTGGGGATGCCAAGGCAGATCGTGTTTGAGATTTGAATTTAAGTGCAAGAGAGTAATAAGGGTACCCTTTGCATGATTTGATTGTTAAAAATAGATTTATGGATTGGGTTTTTCTTTTCTTTTTTCGGTTTCTGCCTTATCTTTGTTATTGATGTTCATCTTAGATTTATTGGTCAGTTATTGGAGATTTTGGCAAAGTATTAACAAGGAGAGGAAAGCTATCACTGTCGGAGCCCTCTTAATTAGATTTCTTATTTCTGACTTTGTTTTTATCTTTTCTTAATTATTTCATTTTTTAAAAAATAATTCGGGGATTTCTTTAATTTTTTTCATTTTATGCTCTTCCAATCAATGAGGGTTGGAAAGTGAAAGTTACTATCGAATTTTGATGAAATTTTTAGCAATTTTGGGCTCAAGTCAGTTAGCTTGGAGAGGGTTGGTTAAAATTTTAGGTTCAATTTTTGACAATTTTTTATGTTATTGCAATTTTGTATGTTCTTGGTGTTCTTGTGAGTTCATGACAAAAGTGATTGAGTTCATGACAAAAGGGAATTTTGATCCTATTTTAGGATGGATTGTTGGTAAATTAGTGTTTTTGATAGAAAGGGAATTTTTTTTTTTGGCAATAAGAAAGGGAATTGTTTAGAGAAAGTGATTTTTTATTTTTTAATGTATAATTTTAATAAAATCCGAAAATTCCAAGTTGTCACACATATGCCAACCATGTCAGCATTTCAAGGTGCGTGTAATTCAAGCACTTCAGCCCAATGGTGTTTTGCCTGAATTGAAACAAAACAATAACGTTACATCCTCAAATCACACTTTTATAACGTTGCATCCTGAATTGAACATTTTAACAAATGCTATATCCTGAATTGAACATTTAGCCCATAGGGAGGCGCAATCATGCTGATTTCATCAATTTTGTAGCATTTGCTTATCATACTAAGGACTATAGATTATTACTAAAGGACCACCCAATTAAGCAAGCTTTTTGTAACTGGTTCGGCCATTGATTCGATAAAGGGTTCAGTTTCCAGTTTGACATATCCGACTGATTCAACTGGCCGGCCAATTCGATTGGCATGTTAATTAAATATTTAGTGTTTTATCCTATAAATATTAAATATCTTTGGTACATATTACTTAAAAGAGTTTGGTACAGCGGTAAGAAAATGTTTTTTTTTTATAAATTGGTGTGCCATAAGTTCGAATGTTATCTTACTAAAAAAAATTTTTCACCAATTCTCAAACTTTCAAACCAGTACAATCTGGTTCAACCAGACGGTTGAACTGGTTCTTGATCAGTTTTTAAAAAGTCAAAAAACAATTTTTGGCAGTTCTTCTAGACAGGCCATTGATCTTCTTGAATCGGCCAGACCGGTCGGTCCATTTTAATTTAAAAAACCATGCAACTAAGTGGGAAAATAGGGTGGGAAAGAAGTGTATTACAAAAAATTATTCTATGGAAATTAAATTACTAAAATACAAAAAAAAAAAAATCCGTCCAATGAACGGTAGAACCAGTTACAAAAATTGGATTGGACTGATAAGATTCTACCCATTGACCATTTAAAACACTTAAAATGCTTTAACCACTCAACTGCAGTAGTTAGGAATGAGCATGGGCAAGTTCTTGTCTGCTCTTCTGCACGTATTAGTCATGTTCCAGATGCTCTGTTTGCGGAAGTGTATGCAATAAGATTTGGATTGTTACTTGCTTATTGGTATGGTATTATAAATGTTTCTTTGGAGAGCGATTCATTAGTAGCCATTAGCGAGATTACTAAGAAAGAGCCCTCTTTATGGATGGGAGGTGTTTTAATTGAACAAATTAGAGAGATTAGCTCCTATTTTTCAAGTTGTATTTTTAGCCATATTAATCGTTTAGCTAATAGATTTGCACATGAGCTGGCTCATATTGATTGTGAGGTTGGTCTCAATTGTGTTTGGAGTGGAGATTCTCTACCCGTTTATAATCCTGATGTATAAATTATTAATGAAATGAAATTCAATTTCTCAAAAAAAAAAAACTAAAGTGATTATTGATCATAATTTTACCACATTTTATATTTTTTCCACACTAAATATTATCACCAACCACACATTCCTTCCCCACGATTTGGTTGTTTGTTTGAACAAAAGTTATTGGTAATATTTCACTTTGGCCCCACTAAGTTTCTAATTTGACACTCTTTGTTATAATTTTTAATATTTTAACATGTACTCTCTTGTAAATCCTGCACGATTTTTTTTTAATTTACCTTTTCTTTTTTTTTTCCTCTTGCCATAATTTTAATTTACCATTTCATTCATTCATTATTATTTATAGTGCTTATTCATAATATTTAATTTAATTAAAAAATTTCTTTTCAATATTTACTATATCAATCCCAATTTTACTAAATCAATTAGCAAATCCTTTTTTTCTCTTCTTTTTATCAATTATCAATATAGCTAACTTACTAATTGGATGTGAGGAACAATTACCTAACTAATTTATTTTAAAATAGGTGGTGGGCTTGACTGTTAATTAAATTATCAAATTTATCACATATCAGGTTATCATAATCATTTTCTTGTTTTTTTAATAAAATTTATCATTGAGTTGGTAATTAATGAGTAAACGCCAAACATTATACTATATAATGCTAGTATATATTCACATGCTATTTATTCTTTAAAATCAATATTGCGTATATAAGTATCTATAGTTACATATCGGGTTAGTTAGGTATGTATTACTTGGCCCCCCAAGATGAAATTCCTGGTTCCACCCCTGCCCACGAGTCGACCCAGAGCTCCAACCAGTTCGACGATCGGGCTGGTTATTAATTCATTGGTTCTTGCCCAGTTGGTTCTTTTTCTTTTCTTTTCTTTTCTTTTTCCATGTTTTTCTAGCGCTTTCTTGAAGATATGAAAGGTTTAGGTCGGGTTGATGTTAGAAGGCAACACATGGACCTTGACTCAGGTGGTGAGATTGTTCAGGTGAGACTAAAATCGTAAAATTATTTACGGTGCATGTGAGATTTAAATTATGTTGGTAACCTAAGAATGAAATGTGTTTGATAAAAGAGTGGTTTTGAAAAAGAATTAAAAAATAAGTTGAAAGTGGGAAAAAAATCCCACCAACTGGTGAAAATTTCCACTAAAGCTCAAAGCACCAGTGGAAATTTCCCCACTGATATCAAAACCAACTAACTGGCGACTTGCCAAGTACCAAACACCCCATGTGAGGCAAAGTAGCACGTACGTTCAGAACCTCTAAACATGTTGCTTGGTCTCCCAAATGGAGACTTAGGCATGATACACGAATTTTAATTTTTGCTACTTAACCTTCTTTGGCTGGTTGTTTTTGCTAACAAGAGCTTACTTATTTGAATTGAGACAAGTTTTATGATTTTGCATTTTAGTTTGACTTTGTTGATGTTATATCTCTTACACCTTTATTTCTTAAGGTGATCACCCTCATGTTTAATTAAACCTTGAATTTCGAATGAACGACAAAAAGAAAATATTATAAACGCGTTTATAGATTATTGCAAAAAAAAATATTGAGAAACTTGCGTTTATTATGGCTAATTGCTTAAATCTAGGCAAAAGTTTCAATTTATACCTAATTTAGGTCATAACCTTTTTGGTAGTTTGGCTACAAAACGCTTCAAAACCACTTAAATTTGGGATAATCCGTCAAATATGGGCACCACCTTTTGCTCCAAATCCTAACTAATTCCCCAAAAAGATTGTGCCCTAATTTGGCATTAAATTAAATCAATACGAATTTAATTCGCTTTAAATTAATAGGAAAATGTCAAATATTTGGCATTCTCAAACCACGATTATTTTGCATTAGATTAATAAGAACTAGAATTTCCCAGCAGTGCTTCGCGTGTGACTGTTTTATTTTATAAATTATTTTAAGAAAATTCAGTTAAGAAATGAAATTTTGTTGTGAAATGATAACAAAACAAAAGCAAGGGAGTAGAGAATTGAAGTATGGAGAGAGACAATAAAATATGTAGAAGAAGAAAATATGAAGAAGGGGAGAAATTGTTCTTATTCATCTTATTCCATAACAAAGTAAGTGGCATATTTATAGGCATATAGATACATCACCATAAATATAAGGGGATGAACTTAGTACATAGGTATGTGTATGAATGAACCAAGTCATCAATCTTATCCTTGCTTTAATTAGATTCATAGACATCCACAACATACATGTATATTCATAACAAATTTATAATTAATTTATAATTATTTGATAATATATTTTATATAGGAAAGGGGATGAATGTCTTTTAATTTTTCCAAACTAAATGAATACAAATATAATAAACAAAACATTAGAAAAATAACTATTGGCACTTGTCAGAGAAACCAAATGTCATGTGGCCCTCAATGAGGACCTTGCTCATAAAATTAATAGTAGGTTTAATTTAATAAAATGGTAATTCTCTAGATAACTAGATATTGTGACAGACGAAATCCATCGCAAAAGGCGCACTTTCGTCACAAAAAGTATCTACTCCGACCACGGCTACAATGAGCCGCATTAAATGCGACTCTGTTGAAAACCGTTGGGTCCCACTGGGCCCCAAAGTTATAACAGCCAAGGAAAATAGCTAGGTGAAAGGGAGCCACACATAATTGTGACTTTTGTGTGTTTTTTTACTTTTGACCAATCTGGTCAGGGGCAAAATAGGTAGGAAAAACAATTATTGCTTCATCTAACATTGCCTTGAAAACCGTGATTTACCATTGGACAATGCAAAGAACCACAATTTACAAATGCTTTTAAAGAATAAAATATAGCATGTAAGGAGTTTTAAATGAGACAAAAAACCAAAAGGGAATAAAATGGAAGAGAGGATACGGTTAAGTAAATGGGTTTAGGGAAACAAATTTTCTTTTGATGAGAATTAATTTGTTTTCTTCCTTTTTAACTTAAAATATTAAAATTTAAATTATAAAAAAAATACCATTGGAAAGATCTTAGTGAGATTTTTAAGTGAGAGGTATATTAAATATATTTTGAAATATATATTTAATAATTATATATATAAATATTTTTTATTGTATAAGTTTAATAATATAATATAATAATAATAATAGTATAGATGTTGTTTTGAGAAATACATTAAAGTGAAAAAATATTTGATGTGAGCATATTCTAAAAAATCCCATTTTTACAAAAATTGTGTAAAATTTAGTGGAGTAAAGATCATTGTACAAAAAGATTTTCACAAAATAATCTTTCCCTATTAAAAAATCTTATCAACAAGCAAAACTAAAAATACACCCCAAACATATCTTTATAAAAAATACATATGGACCCTTGTTCGAAAATCATAAATAAATAATATTAATTTTGTAATAATAAATTAATAAAAAGTAAAATTTGTACCGTATATATCAATTTATATCAGTCAAAAACAAAATATATCATTATATAAATAAATAGTAAATGAATAATAATACATAATAATTTCATTGGATAATTAGTAAATAATTAGATATGAGAAGATATATACATATAATATAAAACACTAAAATACAAATGCTATACTTAACATATAAATAAATTGAGGCTTTGAATTTTATGTGAAGATATATATATATGCATAACAAATTAAGTTTGACGGAATTAATTTGGTTAAAAAAAAAAACCACAATTGATAAATACAATTGAAAAAGGGATCATATTTACGAAATACAATCTTATTACGAGAAGCTTATCAAAATAATTATAATCTATGGTGAAACTAAAACCACATAAAATCCATGGTCACATATCTAATTATCTAAATCTGAAAGCCAAAACCCTAAATCATCGATGTGCAAACCATAAATATGAAAGTCAAACTCCAAATATCAATGGTCAAACCCCAAATCTTAATGGTCAAACTACAAATCATATATGGTCAAACTGTAAAGCATGATTAGTCAAGCCCCTACTAGTAATGGGATCAAATCTCGAATCGTAATTGTCAACCCCCAAATCATGTATGGTGAAATTTAAAGCATGATTAGGCAAACCCTTACTAGTAATATGGTCAAACCCCAAATCGTAATGGTCAAACCCTTGTATAGTGAAATTTAAACGCATGATTAGGCAAACCCCTACTGGTAATGGGATCAAACCCCAAAGTGTAATGGTTAAACCCCAAATCATGTATGGTCAAGCTGTAAAGCATGATTAGTCAAGCCCCTACTAGTAATGGGATCAAACCTCAAATCGTAATTGTCAAACCCCAAATCATGTATCGTGAAATTTAAAGCATGATTAGGCAAAGCCTTACTAGTAATATGGTCAAACCCCAAATCGTAATGGTCAAACCCCAAATCGTAATGTTCAAACCCCAAATCGTGAAATTTAAAAGCATGATTAGGCAAACCCCTACTGGTAATGGGATCAAACCCCAAAGTGTAATGGTCAAAGCCCAAATCATGTATGATGAAGCTGT
>AWUE01022131.1:0-10173 GCA_001974825.2 Corchorus olitorius
CGGTTCTGTTGAGAGCTGTTGGGTTCCATTGGGACCTAAAGTCATAAGAGTCAAGGAAAATAGTAGAATAAAAAGGAGCCACACATAATGGTGACTTTTGTGTGTTTTTTTACCTTTGATCAATCCGGTCAAAGACAAAATGGGTAGGAAAAACAATTATGACTTTATCTGACATTGCTTTGAAAACCATGATTTATCATTGGACAATACAAAGAACCACAATTTACAAATACTTTTAAAAAATAAAATATAGCATGTAAGGAATTTTAAATGAGACAAAAAAAAAACCAAAAGGGAATAAAATGGGAGAGAGGATAGGGTTAAGTAAATGGGTTTGGGAAACAAATTTTCTTTTGATGAGAATTAATTTGTTTTCTTCCTTTTTAACTTAAAATATTAAAATTTAAATTATAAAAAATACCATTGGAAAGATCTTAGTGAGATCTTTAAGATGAGAGGTATATTAAATATATTTTGAAACATATATTTAATAATTATATATATAAATATTTTTTAATGTATAAGTTTAATAATATAATATAATATAATAATAATAGTGTAGATGTTGTTTTGAGAAATACATTAAAGTGAAAAAATATTTGATGTGAGTATATTCTAAAAAAATCCATTTTTACAAAAATTGTGTAAAATTTAGTAGATTAAAGATCACCGTACAAAAGGATTTTCAAAAAATAATCTTTCCCTATTAAAAAATCTTATCAACAAGCAAAACTAAAAATACACCCCAAACATATCTTTATAAAAACTACATATGGGCCCTTGTTCGAAGCATAAATAAATAACATTAATTTTGTAATAATAAATTAATAAAAAGTAAAATTTGTACCGTAAATATCAATTTATATAAGTAAAAAACAAAATATTTCATTATATATAAATAGTAAATGAATAATAATACATAATAATTTCATTGGATAATTAGTAAATAATTAGATTTGAGAAGATATATATATATAATATAAAACACTAAAATACAAATGCTATACTTAACATATATAAATAAATTGAGCCTTTGAATTTTATGTGAAAATTCTACGAGAAGAATAATGGAAAATGAGGCAAAAAGCCATTGGATGAACATGTATATATATATGCATAACAAATTGAGTTTGACGGAATTAATTTGGTTGAAAAAAAATGATCACAGTTGATAAATACAATTGAAAAAGGGATCATATTTATGAAATACAATCTTATTATTACGAGAAACTTATCACAATAATCATAATCCATGGTGAAACCAAAACCCCATATAATCCATGGTCACACATCTAATTATCTAAATCTGAAAACCAAAACCCCAAATCATCGATGTGAAAACCATAAATATGAAAGTCAAACCCCAAATATTAATGGTCAAACCCCAAAGCATCCATTGTAAAACCCCAAATGTTAATGGTCAAACTACAAATCATGTATGGTCAAATTGTAAAGCATGATTAGGCAAACCCCTACTAGTAATGGGATCAAACCTCAAATCATAATGGTCAAACCCCAAATCATGTATGGTGAAATTTAAAGCATGATTAGGCAAACCCTTACTAGTAATGGGATCAAACCCCAAAGCATAACTAAATAATTTTATTATAGTTTTATACAATTATCTAAATCAAGGCTACTTTCATTTAATTTAAAAATTGATTTGTTAGATCTTGTAAGGCCGTAAGGGTTTAGACTTTAGATAGAATCAAATCGAGCCTTTTATAATATCATAACATTACCACATCACTAACGTATTTCCAATTCATTTTTTATTAGTTATCATCAATGTAATTTATAGACCCCAAACCTCACACCCCAAACTCCAAATTAATACCTTATATAATTTGCCAACACAATTTTGGGACAAAATTGAAGTGGTACTTCAATTGGGATAAGGTTTAACATGGTTTAAGACTAATTACTCAATTAAGGGCAAAACATTTTAGGATCGGCCTAATTTGGGGCAAAGCCTCTTAATTTGGTTGATTAAGGGTAAAACGTCTCAAATTCGCTACAATTAAGGGCAGGTTCACTATTTGAGTGATGTGCAAAACACGCGCTCGTTAACATGAACACCCAAGAACAACATGAACAAAGCCAGAATCTGGCGTTAAAAGACAGATCCGAAAACGCAAAAACTTCACAGATCCGATCTCCCAAACTCTCTAAAAAGACAAATCAGGTTTTAAAATCTCCAAATCTAACTTGGTTCTATACAAATCTAAAACTAGCCAAAGTCTGAAAAACCACACCAATTGTTAATAAACATCCGGCGTTGATGTATCAAAATATAGTTGACAAGATGGATCATGCTGATCTTCAACGAATTTTTAGGGAAAAATATGGTTTAAATCACTTGGTTAGGGAGGTAGAATTTGAGGGAGTGCTTCGTCAAGTTGGGGCCGAGGTCGCCGATGACATGGAAGAATTGCCGGCCACTGGTCAAATTTTTGAAGAGCTTTGAAGGGTTCGAAACTGTTGAAGGATCATTGGCCAAAAAAACTGTTGAAGTATCTGAAACCGACTAAAATCCTAAAAAAGGAAAACAAGAAAAGACAATAAAATTTTATGGTTCCCCCATCTGCTATGGTGTTTGCCAGTAGTTCATTCAACAAAGGAAAGTTGGAAAGACGTAGCAAAAAGGAAATTGGAAAAAGGTTCTTAGCAAAATGAAAATCTTTCTAATTTTGTTGTCTTTTAATAACATTTAATTGTATTATTTTTTAAAAAATAAAGGAAAAGAATTGGTAATACAAATCTTTGTATTAAACAAATAAAGAATACATTAAAAAAATGTTGAATGGGACTTTTTTTTCGGTAAAACAAATTGTTTTTTTTTAAATAAAGGATAAATCATTAGTATTAATATTTAATTATTAAAATAATGCATCTAAGAAATTAATTATGACAATTAATAATTTTAAAGTTTTTTCAGAAAAAATAAGTAAAGCCAAAAAGTAGGCCACATAAGTCCATTGTTTATTATTTTTTTTGGTAACTCATCCGGTATCCAAGGCTTTGCCCTGACTAATCCGGATTCGACCCGCGTCGCGCACCTGGTTATGGTGGGTGAGTCTCCCAACAGGGGCAGCTGCGTACGCAAGGTCTCGAACCTGAGACCTGCTTAAGCTGGAACAAGCCGCTTACCACTTGATCCAACCCCTTGTTAGTAGTCCATTGTTTATTATGACAAGTGCCTCGTTCTACTAAAAAAAGTTTTACTTTTTGAATTTTAATTTTTTATTTGTAACATAATAAGAAAACCTTTACAAGAGGTAATCCGGTTTTTACATTTGACTCAATTTATTTTTATACCAAATGAGTTGTCCTAAAAGCACTTCTAACATCTAATGGCTATAGTTTTATGCGGGCCCACAATGCATAAAAAGACGGGGCGGCTCATTGAATCCACCACCATCTACTACCTAAACGAATAGGATATTATGACGAACGGAATCCGTTGCCAAAAGCCCACTTTTGTCACATAAAGTCTTTTTGCCCCAAACCCTTATTACTATCCACTTATGATAAAACAACTCCATTTCCAGATATTTTTTGAAAAATATATATAAAGAAAAATAATCATTTAAAATACTACTTATAAACCTTAATACATAAACTTTTTGAATTCATATTTTTTAAATTTTAATTCTACATATTTTTTTTATAAATAACATATAAACATGATTATAACCAACCAATGGTCTCATATTTGATCTACTACTATTTTTTAGGATGTCACTTATTCAAACTTTTATTTGTCTTCCCGTTCTTCATTATCTTGAACCACAATTTTCGAGCGAACTATAACATTTTTTAATGCCAATTTTCGGATGAGTCCCACATGATACTAACCAATCGATTGACTTTTGTGATCGATCAATGTCTTACCTGCCGTGTCGACTATATTGGAGAAAATAAAAGATCTAGCCACTCATGAATTGAGTGATTATCAAAACAATAAAGAAAAATGAGAAAAACTTAACAATAACAAGTCTGGTTGGCGGCTCCTCCTCCTAAGAGATAAAAAACGTTGCTAGCTCTAGGTTATGAGACAAAGTGGGCTACTTATACTAGAAACTTACGGCAAATTAGCCTATGACGAAATAGACTTTTTAGATTCATTAAACCTTCTTCCAATGGGTTGAATTTCGTCATTCAAGTCTGGGCTAACTCTTCATACCGAATTTGGGCTGAACAAATCAGTTCGGGCTTGAATTCATGGGCTTTTTACATCCAGTTTCTGTACAGAAACTTCGAGGGCATTTCCATCATTTAAATCGGCAAAACTGGAAGTCGAACTTTGAGGCAAAGTTGTAAATCTTTGAATCTGCATTCCAACGCACTTTGAATCGCCTAAATCGAACATCAGAATCAGAAGTTATGCCAATTTTCCCAAGACTGCGCTATGATTGGATCAAATCTGGACAGCTTCAAGGTGAAGACACCATGGCAGCGCGCTGATGCTAAACCTAACTATTCCCGGGCGCCAACCTGGATGGCCCAGCTGCCCAGGTAGTTGGCCTATGCGCCCAGGTCTTCCGCTGTCACGACTTGTCTTCTTCATTGAACTCATTCTTAATTTCTTCACCATGGAACCTTGTAGCAAACATCTCCATGGCCTCCATAAGTGTAAAATCAACTCCTTAAATATTTATATTCAGTACCTCCCATGTTTTAGGATCATTTGATAATGCAAATTCATTAAATATTTTAGGGTCTTCAAGAAAAAATAAATTCTATTTGGAAATCTTAATAAATTCTGCATTGAAAGCGGGGAACTGCAAAATCTTATGAACTCATAGTACAGTCCTCAAGCAAGTTGCACATAAATCATGGAGCATTGAAGGAGCACATTCATTTTTTTTTTTTTCAGAATCAAGATATGTTGTTAGAAAAGTTTGGTTCTCAGCTTGGAGATTTGGAATGCTTTTTCATGGAGGTTTGGAACACTATCTTTAAATATGAAAATGAGATATAGAAATAAAATAGTAAAAAGAAACCAATGAAAGACTTATTTTATAGATGAAAGTGGACAATAAGTGAAGTTGGTGAAGAAGTATATTTAGAAGAAAAAACAATTATTAAACATTAATTTTCTCTACAGGGTATTTAAGGAAATGTATGCTCCTACTCTTAGTGGTATTATATTGTCGGTTGGTATCATGTTCAATTTGGAAGGTGCTTTTGAAGTTTTCATGGTTTTCTTTTCATTGTAGACCTTTATCACTATCAGTTGGGTTTATTGGGCTTCTTCTAGTATTCTGTTTTTAGTGGTAAATGGCTCACACGCAGTATCCTTGTGAGTGGTCTAGATTTTTTTACTCATTCTGCTGGACAAAAATTGTTGTTTTTGTTAGGATTTTGACTTAAATTCTTATTAGATTTGGTTTGAGATTTTTTATGGATATGTATTGGTCGATAAGAAGACTTGGTTAATAATGAGACCAAGATGTTACATGTATTTTGTAGCTATTATGCCTATATTTGATATGTTTTATATGCCATTTTACCATCTAATAGAGCGTTTTGCACTTGTAGGCCTATTTAGAAAGAAAGTTGCAATATGGTCTAAAATGGAGCTATTTGGAGCACAATTGGATTGAAGCCCAAAAAGAGACCTCAAGATGGTGAATTTCGACCTATGTCCATTGGATGTGGTGAACCACTTCTTCAATTTGGTGAACCATGTGTTGATGAAGTTCATGGAAGTCATCAATGGAAGCTTGATTGATCATCGGTCAATGGAGATCCAAGAAGACAACTTGAGAAGATGAAGACTATAGCCGCCCAAGGAAGAGTATGTAGTTAACCATCATCTAACATGGTTGCCCATATGATCATATGAAGCCTAGATCGTCCAAGCATAAGATGTGGGGAGTCATGTGACTACATGAGGACACACATCTAAATACTTGCTCAAGAACATCGGCCACCTCAAGGACTTTTAAGTCATTTGCACTTCATTGTAAACCCTAGCTCTAGTTTGCCTAAAATACTCTTGTATTCTCCTCCTTTAGCCGTGTAATATAGATAGCTAGCCGCCCATCATTAGTTTTACACTTTCATATTGCTTGTTTAGTTCTTAGCCGCCACCCTAAGTAAAATGGAGCTTTCATTCAATCTCATGAGTGAGTAGTTTTCTTATAATTCTAATTTCTCCAATGTAGATTTTTATTCATTGTGCATGATAGCGAGACTTTGTTCTTAATTCAAGTTCTTATGCATGATACATTCAAATATGATTCTCTGTTCTTCATCTCATGATTATCGTGTTCTAACACTTGTGTCGCGCGCCAGTCTTATAATTACTTGATAGTCTAATGTCGATTTCTATCTATTGATTATACAACATGCTTTCTAATGAGTATAGTCGATTAGATCTGATTCAAGTGGTAAAGATGATTGTATCATACACTTTCTGCTGCTTATGATTATCTGAAAATCTCATTTGTCTTGATTATATAGCATACTACGGAGTTATATGATTCATTGTTATCTCATATTTATCTTTCTATAGGTTACAACTTTACATAGATCTAGGATGATATGTTATAATTAATAGCTTGGCTTATGTTCGATGTTCTTTATGCATTTTCTACTGTATGGTGATTCTTACTGATAGCCATAACAGTTTCAGAAGAGAGATACGATGTCGATAACTAGGTGAAACCCACCTTACATAGGTAAAGAACTAAGAGTTGGTGCATAACTATTAGCTACCGCAAAAACCTTCCCAGTGACAAGTTGTGAATTTCCGTTTACAAAAAGTTATAATCTGATATCCTGCCAAGGTGTATGCATATCTATTTGCTTGTTATCTTTTATGTTGAGGACCCATTACACATGATAGATCTCTTACATATTGGGATGAGAGAAGAAGTATGCTTAGTTTATATAGATTTCTTTCTATAGCCGAATACTCTTTATTGCTCCCTTATTTAATTTTAATTTATCAGTGCTACTAATTGTTTGCTTAGTGTGTAGATTGGTTCCTTGTGTTAGCAACTTTCTCTAGGGATACGACCCTTGCTTGCCTTATCCTACCCATTTGAGTAGCACTTGAGTTTGTGAGGCTTATAAATTTTATTTCCTAGTAAACCACCATTTGTAACGACCACTTGAAGGGGTATCTGTAAACAAGAATCCTAATAGGAAAGTGATTCTTGGAGTCTAAGTTTGTGCCAGTATAAATAGAGAGTTTGTCAATAGAGTTTTGTATGATAAGAAAAAGGATGTAGTCTATACTGACGGGAGTAATACACGTAGTTATATGTATAACACACCTATATTGATGGACAGGCTGGATTGTAAGAATATGACTTGTCTATATGTCAATGCATATACTGACGGAAACAAAAACCCGTTAGGATATCCACCTTATATTGACGGAACTTGGTTGTCAGTATAAGTTGGCGTCAGTTTATGGAAGTTTTTTTTGTAGTGGATTTAGATTTGGGTGGAAGCACCTATAGGACAAGAGGATGGTCCTCATTGGTGTGTGTGATTAATTGGTTTGATGTTTGGTTTGGTTGATGTGATTGATTAGTTTGTTGAGACCGAGCGAGAGTGTTCAAGATTGTTTGTGTTTTGTTTAGGATTGATTATTAGGTTGAATTGAGAGATTGAGTGAGAGTTATTGATAATTATGTGATGTAATTTTCTATAAATAGTGAATTTCTCTTCTCTGTGGATATAGACAAGTTCAGTGCCGAACCACGTAAATTCTTGTTTCTTATGTGGATGTTTATTACTTTAGTTGTTTTCGCTTGCATGATTAATTTGATAGATAATGGTTTGGGATATCCAGGTTATAAGAGTTTTTCCATAACTAGTGAGTAACTTACTAACTAGTAATGTGAAGATTAGTGGAGGAACAGGCGAGGGGAAGAAGTTTACACATTTACAACACTACAAGAAAACGCTCCATTTGCAGGCACCATTTTAAACAGGTGATGGGATGGTTAGTTTACCTTTTTTGTCCCTTTCCTTAGAATTCGATATTAGGTCATTATGTTGTTGTGAAGTTCATTTTTAAGGATGTTACAACTGTCATTTTGAGCATGTTACTATGCTGACTATACTTCCTTTTTGTTCCCTGTTTGAATCACTATTATGTATAAAACTTGACTCTGCCTTTGGAGATTTGTAATACATGTTATCTTTTTCTTTTTTTTGTTATAACTTATTACATTTTTTGTAGGCCCTCAAAGATAGACGGCGGAATCATTTGAAGTAAGTTTGAGAAAGTGCATTATCATTGGTGCCTATTTATAGGAGATTATACATTGAAGAAATCCTTGGAGGCATGATTTGAAGCAAATTTTAGGAAGTGCGCAATTCTCTTAAAGAAAGGTCCATCTCTTCTGAAGGACAAAAATAGGGAGTTTCATACTATCTAATATGATTTATAGCAATTAGACACAACAATTTAATATTTTCTCGGTCTTTCTAGTTACAGTTGAGTTGATCATACAATTATTAATTCGATGTAAAATACAATTAAATAATACATATTTATTTTTGATATATTATTCTAAATATGTTTCATGAATTGACATTAATTCTTTTTTTTTAGAATTAAATTGAATAGGGGCGTTTAACATGAAAAACATCACTATTTCGCGGCGCTTCAATATCAGAAACACCACTCAGTACAAAGACGCCGCAAAAATAAAATTTAAAATAAAGAATATAATTTCAATAAAAAGGGAAAAATGAGGAATATAATTTCAATAAAAAGGGAAAAATTAATTTTGTCTCTAAAAACGCCGCAAGAATCCCCAACGGTTGTTATACCATTGCTTCTCGCGGCGAAGTCAGATCGTCAGGATTCTAAATAACGGCGTTTTAAAACGCCCCTATATGTAAAAAAAAAAAAAAAAACCTATTTCAGCGTTTTTTAGTAGTGTGCTACATATACATGTGTTTCTTTTTTAAAAGCGGAGATATTTATTAATAGGATGGGAGAAATACAACAGAAGGGAATCCAAAGGCACTGCCCAACAGGCTCCCAGGAGAAACAGAACAAGAACAGTACAAATACAACATTACATATATCAATTTTCACTCGAGGATGAAGCATTTAAGTTTGGATTATCATTTTGTTTGAGAGACGATTCAACAATGGACAGTTGAAGATGGCTCACATCACTTCCAATGCTCAATTGGCAGATGCTCTTACCAAATGGTTGTTTTTTTCACTTACAAGTTACAAGAGCTTCCTTTTAGAGACGAGTTTTATGATTTTTTTTAGCGAGACTTTCTTGTAGTTTTATCTTTTGCACCGTTTTTTTCTCCTCAATGTGATCACTTTCATTCAAAAAATAAATCTTGAAATATTGTTAAAAAAAAAAAAATCTTGCATTTGAAAAGAAAAAACTGAAAATAGCTATAGATTGTAGCTAAAGTATTTAGAAAAGTCCATTATTATTGAATACCGAGTATGATATGATCCAGATAAGGCCGAGATCAACAAGGCTCAATATGGACAGTATGGGCTAAAGACTATGAATGTTAGGCCTGATATATTTATGCTATTTTGTTACATGATCCTAGAAGCATTTTATTTTTCATGTACCGAGCATATATATTGATTAAGCAATGAAAGGAAGGGCACAAGAAAATATTTAAAAGAAAGATTCTTTCTCTTAGGCTTAGCGGAAAGGTTAAGAAAACACTACCAGAGTACATTTTCGACTCCTCACCTTTGGAAATCTATTACTTAAATTTCCTCTAATACTAAAAAGGAGAGGAGGATACATGACAATTTATTTATTAGTACTCAACACACAAGTTTACACACTTGAAACTAAAAACTGAAAAAGAAAAAACCAACAACAATAACAACATGCCTTTCAAAAAAACAACAATAACAACACGACGAACGAACAAAAAAATGTTACGTTGGTCTCATAGTCTGGTCTAGCAGATCAAATAGTAGCATACAAAATTAAACTGAGAAATGGATTGAATTAATGGTTGAGGAACTTCTTGAACCAATAGGCTGAATATTTAAGATGTCTTTTAAGTTTATTATCCCAATCGACGTAGACGAAGCCAAACCTATAGTCAAATCCAAAATTCCATTCCCAGGTATCCATAAATGCCCACATGTAGTAACCCTTGATGTTACAACCAGCTCTGCACCAAAAATTCAATCCATCTCTC
>AWUE01022135.1:0-34247 GCA_001974825.2 Corchorus olitorius
ACCCAGATGGGTTGTGTCTTAGCTCATCACCTTGACATGTCTTCTTGCCTTGAACTTGTCTTTGCTCCTTTGCCTTGAAAACACCAAGCAATCAACTTTATGACTTTGATAATCATAAAATTGACTCTTCAAGCTCTTCAATCACGAACATGATGGCTCCATTTTTCATCCAAAACTTCCTTAGAAAATATTTGTGTCATAAATCATCCAAAAAGGCTCTATAAAGGTACAAAATTGATAATTTTGCACTTTTCTTCTTGTCAACACCTATGAACACAATTATAACCAATATAAGGCATAATCAAGCATAAAACATTCAAAAAGCATATGAAAAAGCTAATAAAAAGGTGTATGATTTTGGTCTGATCAGGGATCAACACAGGTTACTTTCTGTACCTATAACCTTTAATTTAGGTTATTTATTTTGCCTTAAGGGCATTTTAGTCATTTTCTTAATTAATAGTTCATTTCAGCATTTTAGTAGGATAATTCAATTAATGAGTCTTTTCTAATTAGTATTTGATTGTCATTTGCACTAAAGGCTTGAAAACCCAAAAATATTTTTTCTTTGCATCATTCACTTTAAAATTGCAATGTTTTATTAAACTACTTTTTGCATATCTCATTATTAGATTTCTAATCTCTAAATTTGGACATGCTATCTTGGTAGATTAGCCTCTTACTGGTATTTAATTTTTAGTGTTTATCTCCATTTGATTGCACTCATAATCCAAGGAAATAGGAATTGGAAAGAAAAATTCACAAAAAGAAGTTTCATTTACTTGTCTACATTTTCAGGTTGCAAAATACCGAAAGAATAGAAAATCACAAAAAAAGAAGAGAAATTTTATTTTTCATTTATTTGTTTGCATTTCATATCTTTTACATTAGCTTTTGCACTTCAGGGCGAAAAAAAAAAGAATAAAAGGGGGGGTCATTTACATTTTGCAAGAATTTACAAGGTTACAAAATGCAAACATGGTCACGTGGCCATTCTTTTCTTCCTGATCAGTCGTCCGTCAATCATAAAAATAATCCCAACAATTACTAACTAAAAATAACTAGGGCAAGTAGGGGTTGAACCCACAGAGAGATAGGTTATTATTCTTTTTTCTTAAAACAATCAAACAAAATAAAGAGAATATTGAAAGTGGAGCTAAATTAAATCAAACAAACAATTAAAATTAACTAAGAAAGCAATTAAGAAAATTAAAGAAAACAATAAATCAAAAGTAGTGAATAAATTGAGAACATAATTAAGAAAACCCTCCAACATAGAATTAATATCCCTCTTGACAAAAATAATATGGATCATTGATATCTAAAAATTATGAAAACATTGGATAACTTGTTTGGAATTAAATCCTAAATTACTAAATTAGATAAGATTTCCCTTTTGAGACTTAAATTATCCCTATCATTCTTTTAGAAATTGATTTCGCTTTTGAGCCTTAAAAATTACTAAAGAACAAAGCATTAAGAACTAGTAATTTATAGACAAGCACAACAAGCAATAATTTACCCATTAATTCTTAAATCTCTTGGAAGGAGGTGTTAATTCTCATCCAATTGCTACAAGCAATTAAATCTGAGGTGTTAATTCTAGACTTAATTTTGCTAATGTTAACTTAATTTATCAAGATAGTGTCGACTCCAATCCATCAAAACAAGCAACATAGGATTAAAACAGAGAATTAAGAAATACCCAAAACAATTTTCATATATAAGCAAAAATCTTCTCCATGATATAAGTCAAGAGATCAATTAAATTCTACATTGGAGAAAAGAAAAGGATTACTCACTCATGAATTGAGTGAGAACCCAAAGAATAAGAAGAAAACTTATCTATGAATGAAGGAGGGAGAGAAGCCGGCGGCTCTAGGCTTCTCCAAGTCTTCAACAATTCTACAATATTATCTAATGAGGAATACATAAAACCTAGACCTAAGGTGGCTATATTGGAAACTAACCCCTAAAGACTCCTATTATAACTATGGTAGGACTCTGGGATAGTTTAGACTCTAACTTGGTCTCCAAGTTGGCTTAAAAGTCTTCCTAGACCGAAATTAAGGGTGAAAATCGGATCTGGAAAATTCTGGAATCGCACAGCAATTTCGGGCTTGAAGATGGCAGAACTAGGCTTCATGCTTCAAAAAACAGTTGTAGATCTCCGAGTCCTCTTTCCAACGCCTACTCATGGGCTTCATTTGGAGGTCTGAGCAGAAAGTTATGGCCTTTTTACCAAGACTGCGCTGAATCCTAATTCAATTAGGACTAAGTATGCGGGAATTGAATATTTTATTGGGCTTGTGCGGCATTAATTGGGATTTTAACTCCAATTATGGGCTTATATGGGCTGAGTCTTATCCCATATAAAATATCCAAAATTCCAAGGCTTCAAGGCTTTTCCATAGCTTGTCTTCAATCCTTTGCGATTTAACCTCGATCCTTAATTCTTGCTGTTTGAAATAATTCTTCAAAGACCTTCATATCTTCAAATTATCTTCAATTAATCTATAATCACAAACTTCGAATCTCCAAATCTTCACTCAAAATTACTTTGCTCATATCTGTGTCAAAAATCATCAAAATAGTTCAAAAAATAGTGGAAATTAGCAAGTTTCCATTTTTACATCTCTTAAAGATAAAAACTCAAATATTAACAAAATAAGATATATTAGAGCATAAATCTATCCAAAAACATAATAAAATAGCTATAAAAAGGGTTGTTTTTTACTCGATCATATTTTCCCCCACACTTGAACTTTGCTAGTCCCTTAGCAAATCAATGCAAGTTAACAAAAACAAATTTTTCCGAAAAATCAATTTGAATTCATACACATTAAGAATCAATTCAATTATGAAATCAAAATAGCAAAGAATAATATTAATACTCAATTTAAAAGATCAAGAAATAGCAAGTATCATCATTCTTAAGTAACCATAATCAAAGTAGCTCTAATCACTTATCATTCTTCACATTCCATAACTACTTCTTACTATAAACCCATGTTTTCCTCTTTCTCTCCATTACTCAAAAGAATGTAATATCATGAATACAAATCAAGGGTCTTTGTGGGTTATAATAGATTTTCAAGGGTTATTTTTAGAAAAAAAACAAGGTTACTAACCTTAGAAGTGTTCATGATTTAGGGTTACTAACCCTTTGATTTTTTATTTTGAGGTTACTAACACTTTTTTTTTTTTTTCAGAGGGACAATACTTCTGCAATTCCATATCTTTAATCTCTTTCAGGGTTACTAACGCCTGTGTTTTTTTTAAACAGTGACAGTGGAAAGATCAAAAATACCTCTTCTCCTCTTCATGAAAACACTTCTTTTTTTAAAAATATTTTTAAGCATATCATACTCAAAACTAAAAAATAATGCATAAAACAACTAATTATGACTCAATTTTCAAGCATTCACCCTTATCAAGTATTCACCACCCCCCCCCCCCCCCCACTTAAAATTCACATTGTCCTCAATGTAAAAGCAATCAAAAAATTAAAGCATGTAAAAGTAGCTTACCAAAAATAAAAAGATAAAGTTCAAGAAAACATACCTGGATTACTTTGATGAAGATATTACTCAAACATAAAGACAATAAAAATTAAATTGATAGGAAAAGAAAACTAGAAAATTTATTAATGAAACTTGAAAAATAAAGACATACATTAAAGAAAAATAAAAATAAAGCATAAACTAAATAACTAATCCTAAGATGCATAAAAATAAAATCCTAAATCTTAAAACTTAAAATTAAACTTAAATCCTAAATCTAGATAGGTTTATGGATGGCCTTCTCCAATAAATTGTAGAGGTCTTCCAAATTCCTAATTATTCCTTGAATCGAATAAGGAGAGGGTGTACTTCTTCCTTATTCTCCTTTTCTTGATTAACCTCCTCTTCCTCTTCCTCAAATTCATCACTAGAAGCAACACTTGAATCAATTTTAGAAGCAAGCAAAACAATAGCCTTATTCTCTTTATCTTCTTCTCGTGATGGCTCTCTTGGTCCAATTGGTGGTGATGATCGATCCTTCCTCTCTTCCAAAGTATAAATAGTAGTAACTTGAGGTGTCCTCGGTCGATTATGAGATGAAGATGCATGATTAGGATTAAAACCTTGAGGATATGGGGCATATCTCATGGGAAGCCGATATGGAGGCCTATAGGGCTTGGTGCGATACCCATCAATCCTTGGCATGGGAAAAGGCTTACTCCGTGGCGCAACTTGAGGTCTCATCCTATCATTGAAAATTCTTGGTGGCCCTTGAGAGTATGGAAACCGATTTCCATAGGGCTGGAATCGATTCTCATGGAGATTTTCCTTCAATTTTGCGGCATTAGCTCTTGTTTGTGCTCTCATGGGTTCATCATGTGATTTTGAAACTTTATCCCAAAGAAATTGAGAAATTATCCTTGCTTTGAATCCGGGCTTGGTAGCAACATCCTCATGAAATTGCCTCTTAAAATTCTTGAATTGAACTTCAAAATCCATGGTGGTGTTTGGCAAAGTCGACATCTTCAAGAGGGATGGAGGCTATCTAAATTTTGCTTCTTATTATGCTTCTTATCGAAATCTTCCTCCAAATAATGCTTCTATCGAAATTTGCTCTCTAATTTTTGCTTCTTGCATTTTGATGAATAAAGAGGAGAGGTAGAGGTGCCTTTATATAGTGATCAAGTCCTATTCCTAATAGGTTTTTTAGTTAGAGTAAAAAGTAAGAAACATACCTTGATTAGGAATTATTTACCTACTTGGAAAAGGAAATTGCTAACTGGAAGCAAAAAGGAGTCCAAATCCTTCTTGGAGTAGGATGGAGAGGATGCATGCCGCGTGACCTTGTAGCGCGCATGGCCTTGCTGCGCGCTGCTATGCGTGGGCTGCTGCTGGCCTGGCCCGTCCCTAGCGCGCGAGCGGCATGGCTGGTGATGCTATGGCCAAGCTGTGGCTTGGCTGTGGCGCGGCATGGCCTGGTCAGTCTCGGGCCATGGCACGGGCTGGTGCGGCATGTGCCGAGCCATGGCCGGCCATGATTCCTAGCTTCCTTTTTTTTTTTTTCAAAATTCTTCTTCAATTTAATGAAGAAAAATTCATGAAACCTATCAAGACAAAATAAATTCAAGTTAGAAATTAAAAATTAAAAAATTGAAAATAAGCAAGAAATTAAAATTATTGTGTTGCCTCCCAACAAGCGCTTGTTTAAAGTCATTAGCTCGACTTCCCCGTTCTTTATTCTCATGTTGGAAGGTAAACTGGATCTTCCAACTCAATTTCTTCAATCAAACGTATTGGCAATGGTTCAAAGAAAGGCTTGAGTCTTTGTCCGTTGACTTTGAACTGGTTCTTGGTGGTTGGATTATAGATCTCCACAGCTCCATTGGAATATGCTTTTATTAGTTCAAAAGGTCTAGACCATCTTGATCGCAATTTTCCAGGCCAATGTTTTACTCTACTGTCGATCAACAGAACTTTTTGACCTTCATGAAACGATCTTCGCAATATCCTTTTGTCATGTATAGCCTTGGTTTTTTCCTTGTAAAATCTTGAATTCTCATATGCTTCATTCCTGATTTCTTCAAGCTCTTGTAATTGCAGCATCCTTTGAATTCCAGCTTTATCAAAGTTGAGATTACATTGCTTTACTGCCCACCATGCTTTGTGCTCTAACTCCACAGGTAGATGGCATGGCTTACCAAACACAATTCTATATGGGGACATACCAAGTGGTGTCTTGTAAGCTGTACGATAGGCCCATAAGGCATCTCCTAGTCGCATACTCCACTCTTTTCTTTGAACATTGACTGTCTTCTCCAGAATCAGTTTCACTTGACGATTTGATATCTCAGCTTGACCACTAGTTTGAGGATGATATGAAGTAGATACCCTATGGCAAACTCCATATTTTTCAACCAATGATTGTACAATTTTGTTGCAGAAGTGAGTTTCTTGATCACTGATGAGAGCTCTTGGAATCCCAAATCTATAAAGAATGTTATTCTTTATAAGTTTAACTACTGTTCTCGCATCATCTTTTTCAGCAGCTACAACTCAACCCATTTAGAAACATAGTCCACAGCTAGAAGGATATAATACTTCTTATCTGATGGAGGAAAAGGTCCCATGAAATCAATTCCCCATATATCGAAGACTTCAGCAACAAATATAGGATATTGAATCATTTGATTCCTTTTGGATATGTTTCCAACTTTCTGACAACGTGGACAGGTTTTGTAGAACTCAACGTGGACAGGAGGCCTCATGTGGACTGGTTATCTCCGGTCGAAGGCCAACTTAAATTTAATGTTGAAGGTGCTGCTCGGGGACAACCTGGTGAAGTTGGAATTGGGGGAGTGTTGAGGTTTGAGTGTGGAAGTATTAAGATGATTTTTTCCAAGCCAATTGGGCTGGCGGATTCGAATTTGGCTGAAGTTATGGCTATTAAAGAGGCTTTCTTAAATTTTGCAGCTTCAAGATGGGCTAAAGACAAAGTACTGGTAGTCGAGAGTGACTCGATGAATGCGGTGAAATGGGTGAAGGATCCTAGTACAGTGCCTTGGAGGTTTCGGCAAATCATTTTGCAGATTGAACGCTTCAAGAAAATTATCTGTAAATGGGAAGTGAATCATGTCCTAAGGGAAGCTAATGGCATTGCGGATGGACTTGCTAAATCGAGTATCGATAGGGGCTCTGATATTTTGTCTAACTTTGAGTAAGAGCTGGTTGCTGGCATGGTGTTGTTGCATTTTGTTGTGCTTTCTGTTGGGTTCGTGTGATGTTTAGGTTCTTGTTGTAACTTCTGGTTTTCTCCTTTTCCTTTATTAATAAATTGCCTTCTTGCCTTTCAACAAAAAAAAAAAAGAATCCTTGAAGATTGTAGGCCAATAGAATCCACAATCCAAAATCTTTCTTGCAGTCTTCTTATGTCCAAAGTGTCCTCCACATTCAGAGTTGTGGCAAAACTCCAAAACTGATTGAATCTCATCATCAGGGGTGCATCTTCCCATGACTTGGTCAGAGTCATATCTCCATAGGTATGGATCATCCAAACATAATACTTAGCATCACTTATGATCTTCAACTTAACTCTTTTGCGAAGATTTGAGGGTAGACGACGAGTAACCAAGAAATTGACAATATCAACATATTAGGGAAGTTGGGAAACGACAAACATGTTTTCAAAAGGTAGTGCTTTATTGATTGCAGTTTCTTCTTCCTTGCCTTCAATTCTGCTTAGATGATCAGCAACGACGTTTTCTGCTCCTTTCTTATCTTTTATTTCGATATCAAATTCTTGAAAGAGCAATAACCAACGCATAAGTCTAGCTTTTGCTTCTTTCTTTGCCATTAGATATCGAAGTGTAGCATGATCAGAGTAGATTATCACCTTAGATCCCAAGATGTATGGCCGAAACTTCTCCAAGGCAAAGACTACGACAAGCATCTCTTTTTCTGTGGTGGTGTAGTTCTTCTGAGCAGCATCTAAAGTTCTTAAAGCATAGTAGATAACATGAGGTACCTTATCTACTCTCTGACCTAGAACAGCTCCAATAGCGACATCACTTGCATCACACATGATTTCGAATGGTAGCTTCCAATTAGGTGGCTTCACAATTGGAGTGGTGGTGAGGGCAGTCTTCAATTTGTCGAATGCTTCTCCAAATTCGAACTCTACATCTTTCTGAAGTAATCTACACATTGGTGCCGAAATCTTTGATGAATCTTCTGTAGAAACCAGCATGGCCCAAGAATGAACAAATATCTTTGACACATATTGGATAAGGCAGATTCTGAACAACATCAACCTTAGCCTTGTCGACTTGCATCCATTCCTTGGAAACTACATGGCCTAGAACAATGCCTTGTTTTAGACAATGCTTTGTCCCATTTGCCTGGCTTATTTTTCAGCATTTTTTCAATTATGCTGATCATGACTTTATTCGAAGCTTCGGCCTGCCCATTAGCTTGCGCATAGTAGGGCGTTGATTTAACAAACTCGAGGCCAAATTTTCTTTCAAAGTCACTTGTTATCTTTCCATCAAAGTTAGTACCACAATCAGTTGTAATTGTCTCTGGAATTCCAAAGCGATAAATGATGTGTTCTTTGATGAAACTTTTAACATCTGAGTGAGTGGTGCTTTTCATTGCTTTTGCCTCTACCCATTTAGTAAAGTAGTCGGTTGCAACAATAATAAAACACACACCTCCCCTAGCCGGTGGGGTGATCTTGCCGATTAGATCAATCGCCGAACCTCTGAAAGGCCATGGTTTGATGATGGAATGCAATTCTTCGGTAGGGAGCCTCCAAATGGGGCCATATTTTTGACATTGGTCGCATCCCTTAGCAAATTCCATGCAATCCTTCATTATAGTTGGCCAGTAAAAGCCGTGATGGCGTGCAAGCCATCTTATTTTTCTTCCAGCTTAGTGTGCACCACACAAGCCTTCATGCATGTCTTTGACAACTTTCCGAGCTTCACCTTTATCAAAACATCTTAAAAGAGCTCCATCGAGGTCTTTTCTGTATAGTTCATTGGCCAAGACAACATAATGTGTGGCCAAGGTTCTAATGCGTCGATCAAACCTCCCACTTGGGTCTTTTAAGTATTCGATAAAAGGTTCCCGCCAATCAGAATGTTTATGTAAAATGTTGTACATTTCGAACACGTTATCCCTTTTAAAGGTGGATGGTAAAATATGTCTTTCGACGTTTACCACTTTCCTCCAGATATCATTTTGAAAGGTAATGCCCGATGCTAGTTGTGCAGCGACATTTGCCCCTTCATTTCGATGTCTGGGTACGTGTTCGATGCTTACATTGTTGAACTTGTCCAATAATTGTACTGCCATTGCATAATATGGCAACAATGATGGACTATTGCAGTTATACTCTTGCGTGAGTTGATTTATCACCAATAATGAATCACCCTTAATATGAACTAAGGATGCTTTCATTTCTCTAAGTAATTCTAAACCAATAATGAGCGCTTCATACTAAGCTTGATTTTAGTATAATCAAAGTCTAAGTGAAAGGCCATTGTGGTCCAGTCATCTTGTGGTGATGTGATAACAATTCCTGCACCTATTGATTGCGCAGTACTTGATCCATCAAATTCTAGGATCCAGGGTGGTAAAGACACTTCCATAACTTCATTAGCATCTTCGAATTCCTCTCCCAAGTTTAAACAAGGGTGGTCGGCCAAAACGTCAGCAACATGTTGGCCTTTTACCGCTTTTTGAGGAATATACTTGAAGGTAAATTCAGAAAGTGCTAAACAACACTTCCCCAGTCGACCTTTAAGTAATGGTCGTGTCAACATGTACTTTACAATATCAGTTTTGGTGATAATGCACACATTAAAGTAGAGCATATAGTGCCGAAGCTTTATTGCTGCAGAGTAAAGTGACAAACAAAGCTTTTCAATAGGACTGTATCTGGTTTCTACATCAGTAAGAGTCCTACTAAGATAATACACTGCTTGTTCCTTTCCCTTTTCTACTTCTTGAGCCAAAAAACATCCAATGGATGATGTTGTGGCTGATATATACAAGTATAAGGGTTTGTCCTTTTTAGGAAGAACTAAGACAGGTGGCGATATCAAGTAGTTTTTTATTGCCTCAAGAGCTTCTTGATGCTCTTGATTCCATTGGAAGCCTTCTCCGTCTTTCAAATTCAACAGTGGTGAAAACGCTTTAGTTTTACCAACAGTGTTGGAAATGAACCTTCGTAAGAAATTTACCTAAACAAGGAATCGTTGGAGTCCTTTTTTGTTGGCGGTTGGCTGGGCTTGTAAGATAGCCTTTGCCTTGTTTTGGTCTATCTCGATGCCTCGTTGATGGACCAAAAATCCAAGGAAGTTACCTGCACCAACACCAAAAGCACATTTTATTGGATTCATTTTTAATCCATGTTGCCTCATTCTTTCAAATGAGCGTCGTAAATGATCGAGGTGGTCAAGAGTATCATGTGACTTGACCACTACATCGTCAATGTAAACTTCCATGAACTTACCAATCATGTCATGGAAAATAGCATTCATTGCCCATTGATAAGTTGCACCAGCATTTTTGAGTCCAAAAGGCATAACTACCCACTCAAAAGTACCAATGGCTCCAGGGCACCGAAATGTTGTTTTTGAGACGTCCTCTTCTGCTATGTAGATCTGGTTGTAGCCACTATGTCCATCCATAAAGGATAAAACCTTATGTTGGGCGGCTCCGTCGACCAAAAGATCTGCAACAGGCATTGGATATTCGTCTTTAGGAGTGATAGAATTCAAGTTGCGAAAATCAACACATACTCGAATTTTACCATTCTCTTTAACCACTGGGACTATGTTAGAAATCAACTCAACGTACCTTGCGGTGCGGATGAAAGCCTTGATAAGTCTTTCAACTTCCTCTTTAACCTGAAGGATGACATTATTTGCCATTATCCTGGGAGGTTGTTGATATGGTCAATATCCCTCAATAATGGGGAGGCGATGTTCAACCAAATCTCGACTCAAACCAGGCATTTCGTCATAATCCCAAGCAAAACAATCTTTGTATTCCTTTAATAGGGCAACAAAGCGTGGCTTGTCTTCTTCGGCCAATAACTGACTAATGTAAGTTGGCCTTGGTTTGCCATTTGTACCAAGATCGACTTCGAGCAAAGGATCTTATACTTCGGCCTTGAGATCATCAAGTTTCATGGGTGCACGGTCAAGTTCATCCATGGTGATCTCGTAAAAAATGTTGGTGTGATTAGCTACATTAGCTGATAGAGTTGTAGAATCCTCCATTTCTTATAGCTTCATTTCTAAAGCATGAGTCGACAATTTTTTCAAAGCATTGTCGATCACTTCTTTCTTCCTTGATTGTAAAATCATGGTATCTCCTCAATAATGGGAGAACATGGAAGTGGCTTGTTAGGAATTAATGCGTCAGGACGCACCAAGGTTTCCATTGCTTATTTCAAAGTTTCTGGTTGAATTTGCTTGGTGGAAATGATAGGGTATGGCCGACCATACTTATCCTGACCCATGAACCTGACAAGTCTAACTGTTCCATCATGGAACCTTGCATCAACTGCATGTGATTCTACTTTGAATGGTTTGCTATCAGCTTTGACCACTTCAACTTCTGTGCCATTCTAGAATATCAACATCTGATGAAGAGATGATGGCACGCACCAATTGGCATGAATCCAATCCCTTCCTAGCAAAATGTTGTAAGTTGACGAAGAGTCAATTACGAAAAATACTGTAATGGAAGTTTTGCAGCCAACGGTTAATTGTGTAGGGAGTATTCCTCTAGTTTTATTGACAGCGCCAGAGAAGTCACTGACAGTAACATCTGAAGGCATCAGGTCGTCACTGCACTTGCCAATCTTCTTCAATGAGGAAAAAAGGAAGCAAGTTAACAGTTGCCCCGTTGTCGATTAGAATTTTGTTTACGAGAATACCATCAACCTAAGCCTTAATGTATAAAGGCTTAATGTGGTATGTAGATGTTTCATCAGGCTTAGTAAAAACTATAGCCTTAGCATCTTCATAATTGTTGCCCCTCGAGTGTATTGTCTGAGAAACTTCAATCATTTCTTTGCTATCCTCTGTAGGGGGTGGATTGTGAGCATCCACTTTTATACCATCTTTTGCTGCGAAAGAACAAGGTAAAGTGAGAGCATGGCACTGAAGATTGACCATGAATTGTCCGAAGACAATTGAGTCAGATTTATCTTCAAAGTCCTCAGCTTGCAAAGATTTCTCTTCATTTGCTGATTGCTCATCATTTTCCTGTTCTGCGCCTTCTCCCATTTCTTGGTCAAATGAAGACTGGTTGGATGGAAATTGGTTAGGAATACTAACATCAATATCCATATCCTCATTAAGAACAGGGGCTTGGCGTTCTTCTTTTTCCTTCCTGGCAATTTGCTTAAGCAATTCACGAGCAATGTCGTCAATTGATTGCTGCTTTGCCATAAGGGTATTCTTAGCTTCAATATGTGCAATTCGCTATTTATTGAATTCTTCCTTGGACTTGATCAAATTTGTATTTTCAAGGAAAAATTTGTATGCCAATGTGGGAGATTGTCTTCAATATTGAGCAAATTGTCAGTGATTTCAAATGGCGGCCATGTTTCAAGCTTTTTCTGCAATGGACTATAGGGAAAATTCCTATAATAGGACCCCTTTTCATCATCACTGAAGATGTCCTCTTCAGGTTCATCTTCAATGATTGGTGCATCCATGGCCATTTTTCTGTAAAGTAGCACATCTGCTTCATTCATCTGGGCCCTTGATGCTAAGTCATGGCTTGAATATTCTTCATTGCCATGGACTATGTCAATCAAAGATTGCCTCCTATCATGAAGTTTTGCTTCCTTTTGGTTTAGCTTGAGTTCACGCTCATTAAGCTTCATCTCTTCAGTGGCAATCATAGCCTTGTGAGGCTCATAGCCTCTTTTCACCAATTCACGGACAATTGTCCTTGATGTGATGGTAAAAGGCTTTTGCTTTTTGGTGGATTCGGCCACTTTATACTGATTGGCCAAATCCAACTCTTGTTGGTTGTTATCTTCTTTGTTAGCTCCATTTTTCTTGGATTTAGCTTTCTTTCTTAGCTCACGCATTCTCCAAGTATTCCTGTTTCTTTTTTGAATAGGAAACTTGGGATGTTGAACCTTCTGCCACACTCCATTTTTGACTTTAGAAGGTGGCTTGACCATTCGAGGTCTTGAAGTTTGATCAACCTGTTTTTGGCATAGTTGTATCTCTTTGTTGACGGCTGCAGCACGGTATTCAACTTTTCTTTGATTCAACCAAGGCCAGATTTCACTTCTAGCCTTTTTGGGGTGTGTTGCAAGTGGTGATTCATCTTGTGAATCCGATGCTTGCCCCCCTAGTTGTTTGTTCATGTTCGAAAGAAGAAGATGGTGCTGAAGAAGATTTCTTCTGACTTTCCTTGGGAATTAAAAAGTATATTTCATTTTTCCAATATCCCTGGTTGTCATCAGCTTTCGAAGCAAGAGCATCTCTGGATCTTTCTTTGTTTGGAGTTGAAGTTGAGAAATCAAGTTTCCTTCGAACTCCTTTCTTTGCTTCTAATTCTGGCGGTTGATCAGAATCATCCATGGCATCATCAAATGATGGATATTCGATTTTCCTCCTGGGGTCTTACTTTGTCGTATGACCAACCTTGGAGCCTTATAATGATCATGCCAATCATTTACTGTCTTAGAAGTAATTTTGTTGGCTTAATCTTTTGGAGTAGAATACTGATTGAGCTTATTTGCCTTTTGAGGTTCGGCTGTACCAGATGTGGTAGCCGATTTTATCCTCTTTTTCTTGCTTGTTGGCTCATCATTCATGACTTCATCGTCCCTTGCCTCTCTAATTATTAGACCATCTTTTGGGAAATTGACAGTCATCATGTGCACTGGAGCAGGGAAAGGGTCTTTGTTGACTCCCATATCCTTCTTAGTAGGTTCAAGAAACTTAAAGATGCCACGATCAATCTTTTCTTGCACTATGTTTTTGAATACAGTGCAATTGTTGGTGGCATGTTTCCATGAGTCATGATACTTGCAGTATTCCTTTCCTTTGAGGTCATCTGGTGACGAAAGAACATGACCTGGTGGAAGTTAAATCATCCCTGACTTAAACAAGAAATCAAAAACTTCCTTAGTCTTTGATACGTCAAAGGAATAAGTTATGCTTCCATCATAAGGTCTTTTGTCTGCCTGATGTTGGTACATCATAGTGAGACATTCTTGCGTTTATGGATGACCTATTCCAGCTTTGACAAGTGAGGGGCATTCAATGGGTCGATCAACTTTGATTTCTGCTACGCCAAGTTCAAAATTTGGCTCTTGATAATAAGTGCCATAAGATGAACTTCGTCGTTCATGATCTTCACGCAGCAAAGCTTCAAATCTACCCAACTTGGTCGACATTTCAAAGAAATCTCTGAAGTCTACTCCTTCAAACTTCTTTCTGAGTTCCATGTCTAACCCATTATGAGCTAGTCTCATGAACTCTTCCTCAGGAAGTGGAGTACGACATCGATTTCTTAATTTTTTGAAACATGCCAAGTAATCCTCAGCCCGCTCTGCTTTTTTCTCGTACAGGCGTGATAGATCGGCCATGGATATTTCAGGTTCAGTTCTATAGAACTGTGTATGAAACATTCTTTCCATTTCTTCCCAAGTTCTCACTGAGTTAGGTGGTAAATTAATATACCACGTAAAAGCTGCCCCAGTGATAGTGTTTGGGAAAAGCCGCAGTTTGTGGTAGCCAGAGTTAGCTTCTCCACATTGAACTGTAAAACGAGCAATATGCTCTAAGGTGGACTGCTCACTTGATGTCCCTGAGAGACTAGTGAAATCAGGCACCTTATAACCTTGAGGGAGTGGATGAATTCGATCACACTCCACGAGGTATGGTTTATGGAATGATGGTCGGCCAACCCTCCTGAAAGCAGGACCAATCATATCTTCGATTATCTCTTTTATATGATTCTGGTTGACTTGCCCATGTGCCTCAATTTGGGCGTTGGGTATGGGTCCTCCAACTTGAAGTGGTCATTGTTGAGGATGGCGTAAATTGTCGTTCATGTTGCCATTGCCATTCCCATTGCCAATTCTGACATGTGGAGGGACATAAGCAGCGACGCGAGGTTCCGCATTGTTAGCCTCCTCAATATTGTCGACGACCATCTCAGGAAGATTCAAGGCAGGATCAGGGAGAAGTGCAGCGACATTCACCCCATCCAATGCTCTTTGTTCCATACCTTGCCTAATAGGTGCCACTTTCTTATTATTTGCAATGTTTTGAGGTGGTGGTGGCGCAGTTAGGGCACCAAGTCGTTGGTTTTGCCCCCCAAGTCCAACCTCCATCATATTAATAAGATTTTGGATGATGTCCTGTGATTCAGATCTTTGCTGATCCAAAGTTTGGACAAGTCGATCCTGTGAAGCGTCGATCTTGTTGAGAGTTGTCACAATAGCTTCCAGAGTCCGCCAAACAGAAATATCAGGTGACTCTGCTGTCTTAGATGGGTCGGCTCTAGAGTCTTTGATTTGACTCAGTGACTTCTGAGGTCGTTTTCCATCATTGTTTTTTGGAGGCATGATCTTGCAGAAAGACCTTGCAAAAGAGAGAACAAAGGTAAAAGTAAAAAGAAAATCTTTAAAACGACGGAAGCGGGAAGATAAGTTGTTGTGTCTGGTTTCAGGTCGTTAAAGGTAGTTGTCGGTGTGGACCGTCTCGGTTGACACCTTGGACGTCAGAATAGAGGTATTCGGCGTGGTCCGGGTTAGGGAGGGCGCCGTTTTAGAGAAAAGAAAAAGGTTTGGTGCGAGCCTGACTAGGCGGACACCAGATCTACGACAGAAAAATAAAAATTTTCAAAGAAGGTAGGGAAAGAAATCTTTTGACAATACACGGAGTGAGAAGTCAATTATTTTGAGTCCCACCGGGCGTGCCAAAAAGAGATGTTTAGGTATGGCCGAAGTGGGAGGAAAACATTGGTGCGGGCCTGGCCTAGGCGGACACCAGATTTGCGAAAATTAAAAGAAAAGTCCGAGATCGCCAACTTGAGAAAAAATTGAAAAAGATTTGACGACGCAAAGTGAGAAGACAATCATTTTGTGTCCCACCGGGCGTGCCAAAAAGAGATGTTGCGCTAAAAATCTCTTTGGGTAGAGCTTTTCCGAAAAACTTAATAGCAGCGAGGGCCTGCCAGTCATTTTGGTGAAAATGACAAAGAAGTAGAAAAAGCATTTTGGTGGTGCGCATAGCATAAAAAATAAATCAGAGCGACTGAATTGCGGGAACTGGATCAAAGTCACACTGGAGCATTTAAATCATTGATCCTAAATTGATTATAAAAAAGTAAATGTCTGGAAAGATTTCTTGCTTTGAAAATTGATTGAAAATAACAAGTTGGTTGTTATTCATAAGAAAAACAGAAATATAAATGTTTAACGTCTTGAAACGAAATTGAAAGAGAAGAAAAACTCGCAGAGAGTTTATTTGACGTCCTGAGACGGAATTGAAGTAGAAAATTATTGAGAAAACGAGGCTGACTCGTGTTGAAAAAAGAGAATGAATTTTGCAGGGTTGCTGTAGAAAGTGGTGCAGGGCCTGAGAGAAAATAAGCGTGGAGCTTAGTTTTTGCGCGGAGCAAATTTGAGGCTCCAGGAATCTGTTTAAAACTGAAAGGGAAAGACCCTTTATATAGGGGGCGGCCTAGGCTTGGCTACCAAGGCCGTCCTCCCCAATTTGCCTGCCTATTAATTGTTTCTTCAATCTGATCTATTCTGCTTTAATTGCTTCTTCAATCTGATTTGTTCTGCTTTAATTGCTACTTCAATCTGATCTTTCAGAAAATCTTCAGGAAACTTCCAAGATGACTTCCAACTTTGATCAACCTTGAATGGCCACCTTTAAATGACTATCAAAGCCGGCTATATCTTCCCAAAAATGGCTTGGACAAAATCTGCTTCCAATCTGATGCGATCTGGTCTGATTCAGGTCCTAATTGTGCTACACTGTTTACTGATTGCTACTGAAAGTAGCCAAAATGACCTCATATTCGACCAGAACTTCCTTGGCCATGAAATTGATCCTAATTTGATCATTCTTGGCCATTAATTCGGTCAGAACAAAAATCAGATTCAATTTTGACTAAACCGGGGTGGAAAGCCTCCTATCCTTAATTGAAAAATATGAAAAAGATGCAAACGAAGTCAGATTGAGTCCAAATTTCACCAGTAGGGTTCGACTATCATATTAAGACCATAGAAAAAATCTTGGTTGAAAATGAGCTCTCTGTCATGGTGAAATTGGTTTCACACCCCAAACTGTCCTTAATTGAAAAAACGTGCATATGTTTTTCATCTTAAGTCAGAATGGGATGAAATTTTGTCAGAATGATCTATGAGAGTCAAGGATCATAATGTAAAAATCCCTGTTTGAATCGCACCTCTCTAGGCCATTCAATTTCATTGATTTTGCCTTTTATCCTTAATTGAACAAAATACAAAGTTGCATTAAATTCAATAGGGATCAAATTTAGGCATGGGCGGCCTGGGCTAGGCCTTATTGCGCCACATATCATGCCATATGTCTAATTTTGACATGGCATTATACATTTTACAAAATAAGGATGGTCATCTAAGAATTAAATCTCAATCAGAATCAGAAATCATATAAGATGACTTTAATTCCTTTCTAACCATTATTTACTGAAATAATAATAATTATAAAATTATTATTATTATAAAATTATTATTATTATTGATCTAGCTTAGAATTTAGATTAAATCTGAGCCACACATCTTGTTCTAACATTCTTGAGGACAAGTTTACCTCTAATTGTAAATTTAGGTATCAACAATATATGCATGATAGATTATCATCAATTCATCAATCAATTGAGTTAGAATTAAAGCACAAGATCTCACCATAAGTGTAAAATAATTAATTCATAACTTAAGGGTTCAAAGGGGAAAAGTATTATAGGAACTACTCACTCATGATTAAAGCAATCATGAGAGACATACTTACAAAACAAATGAGATGAAATCGACAAGGGTACAACATCCTAAAGGTGTCGACAATAAGGAGGATTCTCTCCTTAATTGACTTGCTTCAATTCTTGTGTTATGTGATTATGACAAATCCTAAAATAATCTTACGTATTTATAGGCAAACCTAAGACACATCCTACACTTATGACAATCAATTCCAACCCTTAGATGAGGCGGCATAAAGGGCAAGATAGACATCTAAATTCTAGTCCTATTCTAACTAGGAATTACATCAACTTTGTCTCCAAGTAATGAGCTTTGATTGGTTGAAGTAGATCTTCATTAATTAACATCTTCAGTAGCCAATTATAATGCTCCACATCATCAATTCACAGCTGCCAATACCGTCCATAATCTCTCCAAGTCGGTTAAGCAATTCCCAAGTCAATTAGGATAGTTAATCAAATATGTCCAGAAACTTCAAGGGCAAAATCGATATTCTTCCCATCAAATTTAGCTCTCGAGGTCAAAAGCAAAGTTGTAGAGCTTGAAGTCAATTTTCCAACGGTATATCATATGCATTTTTCTGAGCTCTGTATCAAAAGATATGATTTTTCTACCGAAACTGCACTTATGAATCCTTCTTTGACTAGGATTTGCAATTTCTCCAATTATCAATTATTTACTGCATCATAATTGCTGATTGGGCTTGAAACTCATCTTTAGGCATTAAGATATGCGAATTGGGCCTAGATAAATCAAATTTGGATCTTCAATAATTCAAGCTTCCTTTAAGGCTTAATGGGCTCCAATGGGTTCACTGGGCTAAAAATGGCCAAAATCAGTAATTTCTCCAAATTGATCCAAAATTGCTTCAAATCTTCATAATCTTAAATAAAGACTCTGGATGGTCCTGAAAACACAAATATGAGAAATATGAGGGTAAATAGATATTTATGACTACCAAAACAAGGCAAAATCATATGGAAAATAAGCATTAATTTGATTTTATCAATGAGTAAGGTGAACTGGCAGAATCTTATTTGGTATCAACTGCATATACCAAAACATTCCCTCATTTCTTGGATGGCCTTGTTAGATAGGCTTCCCACTAAAGATAGACTAGCAGCTTGGGGGTTAAATATTGAAAACAAGACTTGTCACTTTTATAACCCACAGAATGAAAGCCGCAATCATGTTTTCTTCTCTTATGCAGATACAAAAGTTATATGGCTGAAGGTTTTGAGCACTTGTTGTGAGACCCCGACCCAAGATATCTTATATATTATTTTGGGCCCAAATATATCTTAACTTATGGGCTAAAAACCCACTAAGTGACTACTTAACCTACAAAGCATAGTTTGGTCTAATAATATATACAATTTCTTTTCAAAACTAGGGTTAGACAAATTGGGAGAAGAAGGAAAACAACCAGAGAGTTTTGAAGACTAATTTTATCACTTTTTCATCATATTTTCGTGCTAAGAGGTTAGTTTTAGCAACTTCCTAATGTTTCACCTTGTAAGCCTTAGGGAAGGTTTTGGTTTGAAGAGAGAGAGTTCCGGCCGCCGACTGGCGAGCCTCCGACCATCAATTTGGTATCAATGGGTTCCTTTAATCATTAGGAGTTCATAGAACTTGGAATCACTCAATTTGGTTGGGTAAATAAAAAGTTATGACGATTTTAAGTTAAGAACCCTAAGTTGAAAATTGTGATCGGTGGGCCTACTTTCCTTGCCGGACTCCAGCAAACCGGAGGCCTTTAAAGATGAGGGAATTGTAGTATGATGTAAGCTCTGTCCATTGGTACCTTTCATACCTCCATAGGTGTTTCGAGGTGAGAGAATCGAAGCTTCAAAGATGCTTCGTCAATGGGATAAATATGGAATTTTCAGATTTGTTCATGGAGAAGATGAACAGTAACTGACGATACTCACTCTCGGCGAAAAATTGAATCGGAGAGTGTAGTTCACCCCTAGGTCGTTTTGAAGTGAAATTTGGGAGATTTTCTCAACAAAATATTTCTGATTTTCTGGAATTTTTATATAATTTTTTAGATTACAGATTATTTTATATAAATTATTCTTTTTGGAAAAAATGATTGGGAGAGTGTAGCTTAATTTTAAAGAGTTATATTCTGACATTTTGGTGAAAATTATATATTGATATCAGTGTTTTTTTTAATGTTTTTAAAATGGAGTTCCACTCTCTTGAAATTTCGAAACATATTTTCAATGGTTATTTTAGATAGTAAAAGTGGGTTAAATGTGGAAAATTTCGTGTGTGTGTTTTCTAAAAATTTTGAAAAGGAATTTTTAGCGGTCCCCCAATGTTGTTTAGGATTGGTTGAAGGGTAGATTGAAATGCATAATTATTGTGTTTATTTGTCGTTTCTATCGGATAGTTATAACATTGCTAGGATTGTGATTATTATTATCTTGCTGTGAATTTTGTGCTGTGATTATCTTGCTAATCAGGTAAGTTTCCGAACCTTTCTGGTTATTTTCAAAATGATTGGTTTTTAAATCGTTTTATATTGGTTTTGCTATAATTGATGATTTATTGTCTTTGAACTATTGAAATGGTTTTGTAAAATTGGTCAAGCATGAAAGGTAAAAATGATTTGGAATTGTGATAAATTGGTTTTGGGGACTTTGATGGCTGCAAAATGGACCCGTGCCTCAAGGGGTTAAACTGATGGTGGTTCCGGAATCTATTACCGTACGGTTGAAACATTGTGTATCGTGATATCATGTGATACTTGTAAGTTGGTGACAAAGACTAATTTGGGGAGGAATGAAAGTTTAAGGGCTAAATTGAATCATATTGTAAAGTGCATGGATTAAAAAGGAAATTAAGCCATGAGCCATATATATATACACCCATCCATTCATTATTCAAACGATTTTCTTCTATTTTCTCCTCTTCCACCCGAAATATTTTCCCCACCATGGTTGAAGAATTTGGCTTTGAAACCAACATGCAATTGAAGCATAACCTTCCTCTTACCAAGTTGTTCATGGTCTTGGGTTCAATGGTGGATTTCTTGGCCATTAAAGAAGGAAATTGGAGACTTAAAGGTAAGGGGAAAGTTTCAATGGTTTGAGCAATCTTGATTCTTTGATTTTGCAACTCAACAAGAAACTAAATTAATTTGTTTTAAAACGTGTTGAGGGTTCGAATTCGGTATGAGTGAGTTGGAGCTTTGTGAAGGATGAGAAAGAGAAGAGAACCACGAGTTTATGTATGGATTATGGTAAGAAATTCTTTGTTTTGATGTTATTTGATGTTTAATTCATATTGGGTTTGTAGTTAGAGTTGTTTGGAGGTGTTTTGGAGTGAAGATTTGGGGAAAAAGGGGTGCAAAATGGTGCAAATTGGTCAAAATAGGGGCTGTCGGAATTTGGATTCCGGCAAGCCTTCGGTGGGTGGCAAAACAACAAAGAAGAAGAAGAAAGGGATGTTTGGGCCGCGCCAGCGCATGGCCCAGCGCCTTGGGCTTGGTGAGGCCCAAGCAGGAAAAAAAAACAAAGAAAGGAAAAGGGTAAAGGAAAAGAAAAAAAAAGAAATAGGAAAATAATAATAAAAATAATGTAATTAAAGAAAAATTTGGAAATAAAGGTTTGGATCCAATAATTGGAAAATGGAATTACTATTTTACCCTTGGATGGGTAAAATTACTAAATTACCCTTTGAAGAGTAATTTTAAGAATTGGATTGCCACGGTTGTGATAATTTGTCCGAATAATTCTCGTGCTTCTCTGTAGTATTTTTAGGATCATAAAATGTCCATTTTACCCTTCGAGTGGTAAATTACTACTTTATCCTTAATTAGTAAAAGTGTACTAATATATCCTGTTAAGCCACGATTTTGAATCTGATCATATTTATATTGTAGAATGAAGCGGATAAAGCATTGGAATTATAGTAAGCGATAGAAAGAGCATTTTACCCTAAGAAGCATATAATTACCATATTGCCCTTATGTATTATAAGTGGATAAATTTAACCCGTTGAGGCATGATTTCGAATCCGACTGACTAGGGCCACCAACTATAATACGTAAAGATTGTCATCGTACACTAAGAGAGTAAAATTATCAAAATACCCTTGATATGTAACTTTACGATTTTGCCCTTGTTAGGGTGATACAAGTAATTAGATCTCCAGAGCACATGTTTGGAATTGGAAAACTACTGTAATAGTCCCTTTTTGGTAAAATTACAATGTTACCCTCAATTGATGAAAATTACCATTGTGCCCCTTAGTCGTCAAATTTACAAAATTACCCTTAAGGGAGAAATTGAGAGAATTCGACTATGTCGCTAACATCTATAAATCTGTATGTAGGTTGTGAAACTTATAATAAGTGCAAATGACCATTTTACCCTCGAATAGGTAAAATTACAACTTTGCCCCCAGAGATAGGATTCGGCTTACCTAAACACTCTAATTGAGCATGTAAGATTATAGAATCACCGTAATAGCCCTAATATATTAAAAATTACCACTTTGCCCCTGCTAGGCTAATATTACAGTTTTGCCCCTGGAGGCTAGAAATGATTAAATGAGTTTTAAAAGGTGTGTTCCGACTCTGAAACTTTGCATGACATAAATTCTCGCGTTAAACTCCTCGACATTAGACCTTGGGTCTGGGATATGTGTTCTTGTTATTTTATTTGGTTTTATCTGACTGTTTTGGTTTATTATTCTGGTTTATTATTTTGATTTATGACTTTGATTATGATACTGGTTTTAATGATTTTCTTGTGTTGCACGCGTTTCTCAATCAGACGACTGAGGCGCTGATCGAGACATCGGCTAGACTCACAGTGGATTGTGCATGGGGGTGTACGAGTCCCCTGAATTGTGAGTGGGCTGTCCTCAACGGAGAACCCGTTGAGGAAATATTTTGTTACTGTTTTTATATAAATGATTTATAAAATGTTTTGGGTGCATGAATGACTCTTGGTTTTGATTACGACACGGTTAGAAAGCATACGGGGACTCGTGGACTGGACGCAGTCCAGAGAGTACGTATGGCTTGATTTGGTGGTATACTAGCTAGTAGTTGGACTCATTTGGCGGACCATGGTTTGATTTGGATCCACATGGTTTGTCGCTACAGGCCCGACACGCCATATATATGTACCGGTTCGGCGTGTGCATGGAGGAGCTAAACTGGGTGTGCTGCGGCCACCACGCAGTACCGGACCCAGGCCAACGTCAGGGGGGCGGGCTTGTTTGGGAAAATAAGAAAATCGTAATTTTTACTAGTATTATTTGGTTATGACAAAAATGCCCCTGACGGTTCCCGATGTTGACTCGGGCCAAGGTCACTTCGTATATGTTTTTATTGGCAGCTCAGGTTTTATAAAATGATAAATGATTTTATATAATCGTTTGATAGATGATATTGTTTTGATAATTGTTGGTTTCCTAACTGTTTTGATTGTGAGTGCACCCCACCCTCTCGGGTCCTCTTTCGAGGGTGACTCACTCACTGGGTACATTTGTGTACTCACCCCTCAAATTCTTGTTGTTTCAGGGTAGTTAGGACTCACACATTCTTGGACGGTCGAGTCGGTGGTTTAGGCTGTTATCACTGCTCTTAGAGGTATTTCTCACTACATGATGGGTGCCACTGGCATTGTCTCTGTTCATTATCCTTCCTCGTGTCTTGTTTCTTGATTACGAACTTACTATTTTGATTTGACTTGGTTTCTGATTTATCAAAATACTTTTATTATTTCGGTTTTTTATGGTTCCGCTTTTACTCTGATTTATAAACTTGAGAATTTGAAATTTATTTTATATTCCCGTTTTTATTGTTTTTTATCTGGTATCGACGCTTCGCGATACTTTGGATACGTGTAATGTGTGGCACGTAGTTCAAGAAGACGCGGCGGTTGTTCACGCTCGACTTCCGGATCGGGACGTGACATATCGTATATCGTGGCAGCCTGAAAAGAACTCTATTAAAATATTTTTAATTGTTGATCATGATTGAGAAATTGATTGTAAATTATTGTTTTACAAAAGATTGTGAGTTTTGAGGAAATGATTTTAAATGCTTTATCCAACTAGTTAGGTTTTGTTATTTACTGGGCTCTTTAGCTCATATGTGGTTATTATATTTCAGGTGATGACAATTGAGCATTGGGGTGCATTTGGGAGAGTGCGCTAGGATGAATAAATTAGACTTTGAATTTTATTTATGTTATTGAACCGCTTCCGCTATTGTTTATCGTTTATTATTGGGATTGTAAAGACCAATTTTGATTTAAGAGGTTTTAAAGATTTTAGACTTTTGAACATGTTGGATTGTATATTGCCCTTACATGCTCATGTGTTTCACTTCATGAGTGTGTGGCGTTGTCGTGTTTCGGGCCTGCGGGTTCGGGACATGACACTTGTGGCATCAATAGAGTAGTGAGCACTTTGGTATTAAAGGTAAAGCCCTTCTCTTTATTTTTCTCAGATTAGCCTGGAATGCATATTGCTATACCTTTACACTGAAAGAAACACTAGGCAGTTTGGTGGTGTTGCAAAAAGTGCAGATGCTTTGTTTGTCAGTATTGCAAATGACATTCGAGGCAGACTTCATGGTTTGCGTGACGTTGCACCTAAAAGAGTAAATCTGCTTCTAGATGAACATTGGGGTCTTGATCTTCAACTTTGAAATTAATCGGTTTATTTTTTTTTATCCCATCCAGTATTCAAGGCTTTGTCCTGACTAATCTGGATCTGATCCGCGTCACACACCTGGTTATGGTGGGTGAGACTCCCAACAAAATTAATCGGTTTATTGTAATACCTTTCTACTAGCTCTTTTGTATTTTGTACTTTGTACTTTGTACTTTGTACTTTGTAAGCAGTTTTACTGCTTTTTCGGATAATAAAATACATTAATTATCGCATAAAAGAAAAAGAGCTCCCTGTTCCTACCAAACAATTTCCAATTTGGAATAACAATGCAAATTATTGTATATTCTTTTCTTTGGACCTTTTCACATAATTTCCAGGTACTTCAATTCAAATTTGTGCTTTTGGCTATTTGACCTCTCATCTTTTAATCTTTACTAGGTAGGAGTCCGCGCGCTTCACTGCGCGAACATGTTCTTGCACTTGATATGCAATAGTTCTCAATCAGTTTTCAACATATTATTAGTGACTTATGCGTTTGCCAAATGAGAATGATGACCAATTACTTTAGGTCATGTGTTTTGAAAGATTTGGACTTAAGTAAGGATCCGACCAAAAACCGGTCAAAAGAATTAGCCTCGTTAATCTAAGAACAAATTGATAGAGGTATTTCGGTCATTTCATGTTTGATTTTTTTATTTGAGTTAAAGATCGAGGGTATTTTGGGAAGTTTGAAAAAAAAACCTCTGTGGGTCCAATTTCCTCCATATATAAGCACAAATTATGTAATATTAAGTAGACCGTCTATTTTCTTTAACCAAAATAACTAATTCTTTGAAAGCAATTTTTATACCTCGAACATTAAATTTAGTTTTCGAGCCCTCCATGAAAGTTGTAGATCATGGAACAACCTTTAAAGAGACACTTGAATCATCTCAATTAGACATCTGGAGCAAAAGTTATATAATATTAAGTGGATCGTCTATTCCCGTTAACCGAAACAATAAATTTTTCGGAAGCATTTTTGATACTTGAAACATTAAATTTAGTTTTCGACTCCTTCATGAAAGTTGTAGATGATGGAACAATCTTTTAATAGACACTTAAATCACCTCAATCGGATAACCGGAGAAAACATTATATAATGTTAAATAGATCGTTTAGTCAAACCACTTATAAATATGTTATATTATATTAAATTATTAAAAAGTTTAAAATACCCTTAAAAATTTGTGAGAATAACGAAAAAATCAATATTAAAATGATAAAAAAAACCAAACTAAATAATAATCACTTCCTATAATTAATATTTCTTATAATATCCATCGCTTCACTTAACAAATTAAACATTTTAAATCAAGTCGAACCTTAATTTATGAATAAAGAAACAAAAAGAAACGTCTGACTGCGAATCAGCAACCTCTAACAAATCCAATCTAAAGCAATATGAAACTTTGTAAACCGATTTGTTATAAGCTTCATTCTTCTATGAACAACACCTCGAACTACCAGGTTTGCATTTTAGCTTTTTATTTAAGTAATAAACCTAAATATATATATATATATATATATACTAGTATTTTGCCACATGTTACACACGTGGGTTAAAAAATGCGAGAACCTTATAATGTTTCAAAAATAAATTGTTAAGACTACTACAAAAGTTTATGAAATTAGTAAACTTAATTATAAGTTTTTTTTTTTTACCATCTAAAAGACTTATAAGATTGATGCTAAAAGAATAAAGTTTTAAAGAATACTAATAGATCTACTGAACTACTAAAATGCTAGTAAGAGTATTAAAAATGTTTTTAAGATTGTTAAGAAACCTTATAACATTACTAAAAAAATCTTATATGATTTCTAAAACCTTATAAAATTAATAAAAAAAAAGCTTTTAAGATTACTAAAAGAGTTATTATTAAGTAGTTTTCTAAAGTTATTAAAAAACTTATAATATTAGCAAGAAGGCTATTAAAAAGTTCAAAAGATTATTAAAATAAATTATAAAGCTAATAAAGCATCTTCAAAGGTTATTATATAAAAGCTTATCAGGTTACTCTATACATAAAATTTCTTATAAAATTAACAAAAAAGCTATACTAAAACTTTAAAAGATTATTTATAAAAATTATTAAATAAATCATATAAGTTAACTAAAATATATACTAAGGTTAATTATAAAAGAATCTTATATTTAGTAATTAATAAAAAAGATTATAAGAAGTTCAATAAAAATTCAACTTCAAAAAAACATATAAAGTTACTAAAAAATCTACTAAGCTTATTAAAAGATCTTATAAGATTATTTTTAAAAGGATTAAAAAAAGTGTTAAAAATTTTATAAGATTATTTAAAAAAACTTATAAGATTACTAAAAATGCTTAAAAACTTCCTAAAAGAAGCTTTTACTTAACATCTTAAATGTTTTCCAACAAATGTAATAACCTTTCATTTTCAGTAATTTGGTAACAACTTTATCAAATTCACAATACTTGATTAACTAAAAATATTGAAGGATATAAGAATAACTATACATTTATCAATAAATTTGGTAACAATGTTTTTTTTTTTGCCGCAATTCGGTAACAATGCTTTGTAAAAGTTTTTACAACCACTTCTTCACTGATGAGGGTTAAAATACCCAATTTCTAGAAAAGTTTTGTGGGTAGTAAAACATGTACTAAAAAATCCGTTAACCTTTAATTAGAAGTATTTTTTTAATTATTTCATTAATATGAAGATTATCGAGTTTACCATACTTTGTACTAAAAATACTTATATAGTTTAATAAAAAAAACTATTTATTTACAGACAAATTCAATAACCTACAAATTTCACTTTGGTTTTTGTTTATCAATCTATTTTTAATTTTATCTTTTATTTTTATCATTTATTCCATTTATGGAAAAATTGCACAACCAAATCAACATCATCAGCCTAAAGTGAAACTGCGCCACAAGCTTTTCAATTTTTTTTTGGTTTTTTCTCAACAATGACCAATGACACAAAACATATAATATTTCGTGTTCCACACGTGGATTTTAGAATGTGGTTAAAACTAATTTTAAGGTACATACCATGTATTTTATGTTTGTATTTGTTCTTACGAAAGACTAAATTTATTTAAATTTTTAAATATTATTATTATATTATTAAAATAAGTCAATATAAGAAATGACTAACTGCTTTGTTTGTTTGTTGTAGTGCAAGGTATAGACTTGCATTCAAATTTGATATAGGATGCTTGAATGCTCTATAGATTTTAATAAAACTTTGATTCTCTTTGTGCCAAAAAAAAAAACTTTGATTCTCTACATAGTAAAAAAGAAAAGTAAAGTTCTAAACATTCATTGGTAGAACATTTAATAAAGGGGAAATGAAAATAAAATTAATATGGGTAAATTACATTTATATACCATGTGGTTTTGAGTGAAACAAATATGACCCTTGAGAATTGAGATTTAAATTTTGACACTTAACTACCTTGTGCTTATTTTCTATTACCAAATCCTTAACAATGTTAATTACAAAAATAATCTTTTTATCATTTTAGAATTACTAAAATTATTTTATGTTATATTATATATGTTCTTGATAATTTTTAGCAATACATAGTTTACAAATTAATCTAATAATTAGTTGCTTATGCTGGGTTTTGAAGTTACAAAAACAAATGATCGAAATTATAAATATAGATGCTAATATATATTGTGACTTGGTTTAAAAAATATATGAAGAGTTGGATAAAACAGAAACATGTTTGTTAGGCTAAAAAGAATAAAAGAAATGAAAAGAAAAAGAAAAAATTAATGGTATTAAGGAATTTGGTAACAAAAAATAAACACAAAATAGTTAAGTGTCAAAATTTAAACTGTGTAAATGCCACATCAGCCGCGTGACGGTGCCATCAAGCTAACCGTAAGAGAATGACTAAATTGAGTCCAAATTGCGAGTTCAAGGGACAAGCATCCAAATTAAAATTTAGAGGGCAAAACGTCAAAATCGTAAAAGTTCAGGGGGCAAAAAGGGCATTAAGCCTATAATATTTATAGTTAGGTTTTATGGGCTTTAATCACATATAAACCACTTACATAATTACCTAATAATAATGTCACGCCCTGACCCGGAAGTCGAACACGGACAACCGCCGTGTCACCTTGAAACACGTGCCGGCCGGTAACGCACTCCAAAGCAACACGAAGCGTCAATGCCAGATAAAAAACATGGAAAACATAAATTGAGTATAAATTTAAAATATTGAACCTTTCAAATCAGAGTAGATGCGGAATTGTCAAAACCAAAATAATAAAAGTATTTTAATAAATCAGAAACCAAGTCAAATCCAATTAGTGGGTTAGTAAACAAGAAACAAGGCACGAATAATGAGAATGAATAGACACAATGCCAGTGGGACCCGTCATGTAGCGAGAAGTACCTCTATGAGTAGTGATAATAGCCTACGCCACCGACTCGACCGTCCAAGAATCCGCTGAGTCCTAACTACCCTGAAAACACAACAAGAATTTGAGGGGGTGAGTACACAAATGTCACGCCCCGACCCGGAAGTCGAGCGTGAACAACCGCCGCGTCTCCTTGAACTACGTGTCGCGCGTCACACGTATCCAAGGTATCGCGAAGCGTCGATACCAGATCAAAAACTATAAAACGAGAACACAGTATAAATTTTAAATACGACAGTTTACAAATCAGAGTAAAAGTGGAATCATCAAAAACCGAAGTAGTAAAAGCATTCTAATAAATCAAAACCCAAGTCAAATCCAAGTAGCGAGTTAATAATCAAGAAACAAGACACGAGGAATGAAAATGAACAGAGACAATGCCAGTGGGACCCGTTATGTCGTGAGAAATACCTCTAGAGCTATGATAATAGCCTAAGCCACCGACTTGACCGTCCAAGTATGCGCTGAGCCCTAACTACCCTGAAACACGACAAGAATTTGAGGGGATGAGTACACGAATGTACCCAGTGAGTGAACCACCCTCAAAAGAGGATCCGAGAGGGTGGGGTGCACTCACAACCAAAACAGTTCATAAAACAACAATTATAAAATCCAGATCGTCAATCAAAAACGAGTACATAAAATCATTTATCGTTTCATAAAACAAATGGGCTGCCATTAAAACCTATCCAGAGTGACCTTGCCCCGAGTCAACCTCCGGAACCGTCAGGGGCATTTTCACCATCATCGAATAATCAATAAAAATACAATTTATCTTATTTTTCCAAACAAGCCCGTTCCCCTGACGTTAGCTTGGGTCTGGTACTGTGTGGTGGCCGCAGTACACCCAATTTTGTTCTCCCATGCACACGCTGAACCGGTAAATAAATATGGCGTGTCGGGCCTGGAGTGACGAACCATTTGGATCCAAACTCAACTAATGGTTCGCCAATCAGGTCTAATTACTAGCTAGTAAACCACCAAATCAGCCACACGTACTCCTTGGACTGCGTCCAGTCCACGAGTCCCCGTGTGCTTACAAACCATTCAAAACCATTTTCAAAGATCGCTCATGCACCCAAAACAATTTATTTAAAACAAATGTACCCAGTGAGTGAACCACCCTCAAAAGAGGACCAGAAGAGTAGAGATGGCAAAATGGGCGGGCTGGACTGGCACGGCCCATAAAATGAGTAGCCCATATATAAGTGGGCTGTGCCGTACTAGCCCATTTTATAATATGGGTCGTGCCGTGCCAATCCATATTTTTTAAAAGTCAAACCCAGCACGGCCTGTAACCCACGATGGGTCGTACCGTGCCGGCACATGGGCTGGCACACGAGCCCATAATGTTTTTTTCATTTTTTTTTTATTAAATTATCTTCCATTTATTGATGTTATATCATTTCTATTATCTTATTATTTATACTTAAATCGGTGTAATACAATAAATTGTAGAAAATTAAATTAAAATTTAATAATTATATTATAATATATTATAATATCATAATTTTACATTAAAAATGGGTCGTGCTGCGTCTGCACGTGGGTCGTACTGTGCTGGCACGTGGGTCGTGCCGTTCCATGCCATTTTAATGGGTCGTGCCGTGCTAGCCGATGTGCCACCAAAAGACTGCCCAGCCTGCCCATAACTAATGGACCGTGCTGGCACAACCCACTCAAAATATAATATGGATCGTGCCAACACGGCCCATAATGGGCTGGGCCGTGTTGGGTTTCGTGCCGCCCACCCATTTTGCCATCTCTACAGAAGAGGGTGGGGTGCACTCACAACCAAAACAGGTAAGAAAACCAAGTTATAAAATCCTGATTAGCAATAAAACAAGTCCAATAAATCATTTATCATTTACATAAAACAAATGGGCTGCCAATAAAACCTATCCAGAGTGACCTTGACCTGAGTCAACCTCCGGAACCGTCAGGGGCATTTTCGTCATCATCAAATAATTACTAAAAAAAACATCATTTTTCTCTTTTTGTCCAAACAAGCCCGTTCCCCTGACGTTAGCTTGGGTCCGGTACTGCGTGGTGGCCGCAACACACCCAATTTAGCTCTCCCATGCACACGTCGAACCGGTAGATGAATAAATCTATCGTGTCGGGCCTAGAGCTACGAACCATGTGGATCCAAAATAAAGTCATGGTCCGTTAAAACAAACACACCAGCGCTGGGTCGCGTCCGAGACGCTCCACCAACAAGCCATACGTACTCTTGGAGCTACGTCCATAAGTCCCCGTATGCTTGAACAAGTTCTTTTTAAACAAAACCAGGTCATTCATGCACCCAAAACATTTATCAAAACATTTTATAAATCATTCATGTAAAAACAGTAATAAAACATTTCCTCAACAGGTTCTCCGTTGAGGATAGCCCACTCACAGTTTAGGGGACTCGTATACCCCCCAAGGTGAATCCGCAGTGAGCCTAACTGGTGTCTCGATCAGCGCCTCAACTGTCTGATTGAGAAGTGCACCAAACACAAGAAAACCGTTAAAACCAATCTCAGAGATTAAATTCATAAACCGAAATAAAGCCAAGTTTGTCAGTCTAAACCAGGATAATATACCAATATAAAACCAAGATAATAAACGAAAATACCAAATCAGTTAGATACAAAGGAATAAAATGACAAGAAGTATGGAACCCAGACCCACGTTGAGGAGTTAAACGTGTCTCTATATGTCTTACAGGATTCTAATACGAGTTTCAAGGTCCGCAAATACTTCCACAGCTTATCTAATCAAAACCGGCATCTAGGGCAAAATTGTAATTTTACTCGATCAGGGGCAAATTTGTGATTTAGACATCTTAAGGATGTTACGATGATTCTCTAACCTTACATGTTCGATTAGTATAATTGGATAAGTCAAATCCTCTTCTAGGGGCAAAGTCGTAATTGTACCAATTCTAGGGTAAAAATGGTAATTTCCTCATTGTAGGGGTAAAATCGTAAGTTTTATCAATCAGGGGTAATATAGTAAATTTATCCATCACGGGTATTTTGGTAATTCAAATGTTCTTAAAATACAATGATATTAATTACGAGCCGTAGTCCTTAATCCGGTTAGGTTGGATTCGGGATCATGACCTAAAAGGAAATCTTAGTAATATTAAAGTTCTAAACTAACTCTATTTTCAACCAAAAATCTAACGTGGCGACACTTTACAAAAATACTCATATCTAGCTCGATTCTCAAACAAATCAAATGAAACCACATCCAATTAGAAATATGGTTCCATATACTTAAATTCACCCCTAGAGGACCCTTATTAAATTCGGCTCCTAACCTATTCAAATGTCAAGTTGATTCCCAAACATTTTCAATGGCATGCTGTAACAAGAATCAACCATGCAGTCCCAAAAATGGCTATTTTTCACTAATTTCCCTTTAGAATTTCAACTTTCTTTCTTCTACAAAGTTATAGAGGACTCCAAACCCTACAATTTAGGCTCAAGAATGACTCAATTTGGATTCTCTAAGACAAAGTTATGCCCCTCGAAAGAAGGCTTCCTGAAATGAATCTACACTCCCCTGTTTTTCATTTCCAGCAAGGCGACACTTTGGGAAAATAGGCATAACTTCCACAATAAACATCCAAATCAAAGTGATTCCAAAAGCATTAGAAAGCTAACTCATTAGGCTAAAAATGATATTTAGAAAGCCACTTCAAATTCGAGCTAAAACCATTTCAAATTCAACCACCAAGTCAGATTTCCAAATTTGAACCTCAATTCTGCGATACAGTATTCCGAGTCTTATAATTCAGAATCCAAACGGTATTAGCAAAAACTTTCTAACCAAAGTTTGTTCCACATACAACAAACTACAAGACTGTTAATTTTCATAATTTTCCAATATCATTTACTACCTCAAACAGCCCCAAAACCGAAGCCCTTATATCACAATTCCTAATACCAAATTCTTGTTTACACTAATTCAAACTTCTCAACCTAATAATCAACATGATGCTCATCACAAACTAAGCACCCTAAATAACTAATCATGCATTTAAACTTAAGAAATTGCCTTAAACAATGAAAACTAGCTTAACTTCAAGAAAGGATAATCACTTACTCAAAGATGGTTGAACTTCAAAGTTTTCCCACCAATCACCTTAGCTCCTTCAAGTCCATCCTTAGGAAATCCTTGAGGCTAGATGATATGATTGTTATGGGGCTTTGATAGGACTTAGAACAAGCTTTAATTTGAGTATAAGATCATAAGCTTTGATGGTTGGTGGATGAAGAAATCAAGACATGCAAGTAAGAGGAGGAAGAGTTTGGAGAAGATGAAGAAAAACCTAGAAAATTCTCATGAATTTTGGGGAGTGTGGCCGGTTAAGATATATATATATATATATATATATATGTATATATATATATATATATTAATTAAAGATCACCACAATTTGTGGTCATGGGAATCCCTATTTATTTTAAAAAAAAGTTGGGTGTAATTGTTAACATACCCCTTGATAATTAATCTCTTTTCAATTTAGTCCTCCTTTCTTTTTCCTTCAATCATTTAATATTGATAATTTAATCCACATAATTCATAATTTCCCAATTTCTTGTTTTCTTAATAATATTCTCATATTCAATTAGCCATAACTAATTTCATTTCTTCATGAAAACCCCAAAAATATCTTTTTAGAATATATGTCCTCTAATTTGTAACTCCTTCAATTCAACCCTTCTTTTCAAATTGCTAATTACTTCTATATTGTTTCAATTTGTTTCATTACAACAATTAATTCCTTAGTAAATAATAATCTTAGTCTAGTGAACTTAATAACTAGGGACGGGTATCACAAATAAACTAATAAATTTATGACACTTAAACAATTCTATATATTAATACTTGGTTTAATAAACAATGTATTGTATAATAATTCTAACTTTGTGTAATGGTATAATAAATATTGAAGTTTATTAAATTTACAATATTTAATCACAAAAAAGTTATACCGCTATGAATTTATAAGAAATGCATAAATTATAAGTTTTAAAAGGAGTATCAAGAAACTATAAATGTTCTTGGTATGGGTTTAACATGGTGCTTAGTAACACCATAAGCAGTATCTTGTTAGTATTTGAATAAACTTTTGAGAAACTGCTTGGATAATTTTTTTTTTCCTTTTTTTCTTCAAAAACAAAGCTTAGTTCCAAGAAAAGAAAGATGTCGTAGGTCCTGTATCCTTCATCACCTCAATGTTTTTGGCAATGTTTTACTCATCGTAGGAGATAATTTTATAAGTCTTACCGTTTCATTCACATTGTGACTTTTTTCTAACTTTTGTTAGGGGTTGTTTGCCATTGTTTCTGTTTCCTGTTTTCTGTTACCAATTTTCTGTTTTGGAAGCAAAACAGTGAAAACACGTTTGGCAGGCTGTTTCCGTTTTAAAAAATTATGGAAACAGAATCAGTGTTTTGGAAAAAAGTGGAAGCAAAATTTTGTGCTTTCATGCTTTTCCAAAACACAGAAGCACATTCATAAACAGTAACTCACATACATTTTACTTTTTAAAAAACTTATTTATTTAAAAACATACAACAAAATTGTATATCCAAACATTGTTTTTAGTTTTTCAAAAAA
>AWUE01022146.1:0-13371 GCA_001974825.2 Corchorus olitorius
ATTATTTTTCTATCAAAATTGATGTATAGGCATGACAAGCATTGGTTTTCATCTGAGGAGAATCTAATTTGTAAAAATTTACTTAGTGTGTCTTCTAATTTGTTGAAATTGTGTTTTGGGGCCCTTATTTGAAATTTTTATGAAAATTCGGGCCCTTATTTGAGATTACTGCCTTTTTATTTCCCTTTTCCCTTTTTATCTATCTAAAATGAAAATTTTTGTAAATGGTAAATCAGTCAAAACAAGTAAAACACATCACACTTGATTTTGTTAAATGATATTCTAAAATTATATTGAGTTGAGAGTAAAATTTAACTTTACAATACAACTTTGCAATAATTCCCTTCTTTATATTCATTCCAGGTTATGTTAAAAAAAAAAAAAGAAACTCTCTTATAACTTTACAATTTCCAGGTATTATGTTAACAGAAAGAAACTCTCTTTCTCAGTCTCCTATATTGGTGGTGCACTTAGAAGATCGTCAAGGCTGAAAACTTCATCATCACTAAAATCATAAGATGTAAAATAAGATGTAGCAGCCCAAATATCCCTTGGGATCTCTACACTCAAATCCACACCATCAAGCCAGCTGAAACAATCATCTTTAACATCCTTATCCTTAGCATCTTGATTCTCATCAGCTGTCAAATTCATTGCACCACTGGTAGAAGGGGCTTCAGAGCAATCAACAGGAGGAAGCTCAAGTTTCACCTTTCTAATTGGTTCTACTACTTCACCATCTCCATCATTAACACAAATTTCAGAGTTACTCGTCGAACCAGTGATGGAATCAGAAACAACATGTGAAGTAGATGCAACTGAGTCAGAATCCAAAACATGAGGCATATTTAGGATTGCTTTGTCACCATACATTGCCTTGGCAGCTTCATCATAAGCAAAAGCAGCTTCGGAAGCGGTAGGAAAAGTGCCGAGCCAGAGCCTTTTCCCTCGATTTGGTGCTCGAATTTCAGCCACCCATTTACCCCAAGTCCTTTGCCTTACTCCTCTGTAATTGCAGTTTTGGTTCTGAGGGCCTCCTTTTCCTTTCATGCATCCTTTCTTTGAGCCCTTTGCCGGAGCTTTACGCGCTTTCTTGGCTTCCTCGTCTTGACTCAACATTCTCAAAGTATCGGCGACAGTTAAACCATCCCGTCTTTTCCTCTTTCTAGAACAATCCAGAGACTGGGTTTGAGTTTGAATTGAACCCAGATTTTGATCTGGGGCAAAACCCATTCTTATCTTTCTCCAAATTACAACAAAAAGATCTTCCCAAAGTCGAAACCCTAAAATGAAAACTAGCCGTTAAACCTTAAAACAGAGCAACTTAAGTAGATAAAAAACGTAACCCAAGAAACTGAAACTAACCTGTGAAAGAACACCAGAAAGATAAAGATTGCTTCTTTGTTAACGGCTTCTTCTTCCAAACTTGGGAAGACGAGAATCGGAAAAGGAATGCTAACGCTTTGTTTGTAGGTTTACCCTGTTTTTCAGAGTTTTTCCTTTAGCAGTGGGTTTTTACTTTTTAGCAGGGAGAAATAAAGAGAGCAAGCAAGTAATAGAAAGAAATCTCCTCGAAACCTTATATATATACAAATATATTTCCCTATGATATTTTTCGCATAAAGTTGACGTGGCAGATTTTTAGTTGGGTTCAATGATGCTTCGTCACCAGGAAACAGCTGGCACGTGTCACCCGAACTTTCCCGATCCTACCCTCATAATCCTAGTTTCCTTGGTATTAAAATATTTCCATTGCGCCTGTTTTCCACTTTTACCCTCAGGTTATGTTTAAAATTATGGTTGTTGGGCTTTTTTGTAGGCTTTTTGGGTTTTCATGAATATTGACAACTTATGGATCCGGATTTTGTTCGTTTTGAAAATGAAAAACTAGAAAATGACCTAAAATATTAGCCAGAAGCCCAAACAACAATGATTAAGAATTAAAAAAAAAAAACCTTTTTTGCCAGAATTTATATTTTGGTATCAAACTTTTTTGCCAGATTATTAAGAACAAAAATGAATTAATCACTCTCATCCTTCTAATTTTATTACGAATCTCAAGAAATGAATAAAAATGTAGTAATCTGTATTCTGTAATTATAGGGAAAAAGTCTTTAAAACAAAGCTTAGATTCATCTCAAATGAGCAACATAATGGGAAGCAAAAGAGGATATATCACCAAGAGACAAAAACAGAGAAAACATGACAAGATGTTAAACAAAAGTGGACATGACCAAAGCAAACTACTACTACTACATTGCCTGGTAAACTCAGTGCTTCAACAACTTACGCGAAACACCATATTTAAAGAGTAGATAAAGAACACCAGAGACCAAAGATATCATCCAAAAGCAATAATAATCAATATGAAAGTTGACATTTGAGGCATTATTCATTATTCGTGCTCATATTTCTCCTTAAGATAAATCCAACCTCAGATTGTGAATATTGTAAACTCATACAAGTACACTTTCAACATACAGACTGGACAAGCCAGCAAATATTTGAGACTACAGATATCATCAATATTCTGATATACTTGGTACTAGATTCATGTATATATATATATATATATATATATATATATATATATATATGACATGAATAACTTACCAAATCAATCTATTTAAATTTTCATTCAAACCAGTATGTTAGAAACAATAATAGAAAAGTATAAGATCAACTAGGGAAACAAATCAAGGACGTAATGAATATGTAGATATTAATTCAGAATCAAAATTAGAAGAATTGGCCAGAAAGATGTAATTTGACAGATCATTCCTTCTGTCAGAAAACTTACAATGACAATTATCCCACCATCTGTGATTAATTGAAGAGAATAAACCAAATGAGCAGCGAGATCATATCGGTAGCCTGCTATTTTATCATGTCATGCACCATGCTATGCTCCCTGAGATTTAACAGACAAAAGTTCTCAACTTAGCTGATGAAATTGAACTGTAAAAAACTTTGAGCCTGGAAAGGAGTAAAACATAGAATCATCACACTGCATTTACATATATAAAATAGAAAAGCAAATCCATAAAGACAAGAATAAACCTTTTTAGGTGAGATGCCCACATCTTGGTCAAGATGCTCCCATGTTGAACAGTTCAAGCCAGAAAAGAGAAATTATACTGCATTAATGAATATTTCAATTTGTATATAGAATTGCAAACAGATAAAGACTAAATATCACATGGAATAAAGTTTAAGAATGCCTCAAACTGATAAATGTAGGTTGTCTTCCTTAAAACTGCCAAATGCAAATGAAATGTTTAATCTATAAGCCTAGGAAGCATGTAATGCAATATAAAGTCACATTAAGATGATATTCTTACAAGTAAAAGGAGCAAAGAGTAACTTCATAACTGTTGGGCATTTCATTTAAAGTTAAAAAGGTATAAAAAAAATTCTCTGAATTGTTTACAGGAGTTTTATTTGTAAACTTTTGTATACTCTACTGTAAAATTTTCTAACAAGATTCACAGAATCTATGGTGAAGTATGAGTTTGAACATTTGCAAGAAGCCGGGTGAGTTTGCTTAGAGTTTCACGAGCATATATGGTATCTGGATGATCCTCACCACAAATTGAAGTTCTAATAAAAATAGCTTTCCTAATTAAGTCATCTCCTATGTCAAATTGCCCCCCTCTTAGCATCAACTTGGCCCTGGTTTCTAGCACAGTAGCTCTTGATAATGCCAACTCCTGCCAAAGATATGGATTTAACTGAGCATTAGTTTGAATGGGCCTCCAACAAAGTGATTTGTCCAACCATTTTTCAACTGGTGTAACAAATGCTTGATCTGCTGCCTCCAAAGCATTGGTACAGAGCCGGAGGAGTTCAAGAGCAGCACTGCACCTAGAGAATGTAATGAATGTCCGAATTGCAAGAGGCAAAACCACCTCTTTGACAAGGTATAATAGGTCCGACACCTTGAGCTCAACAGCTGTAGGATCATTACCAAATCCAAATAGCAAAAAGCATGCTGCCCACATATGTTCTGAGTGATCTAAAATTGATCCACGACTAACAACAGCTTGGACCATGGCATGTGCAACTCCAGCAACTCCTCTCTTCCGAGAGTAAACCTTGATGAGCTCATTAAAATGAACATAACCTTGCTTGGTACTGCTTCGTGCAATATTAAATCTCAACAACATTGAAGATGCTTCTGTTTCAGACCTCTTGGAGTATGATGAAGAAAGCCCACAAGTTAAGGAGCGCAATAATCTTCTCCAAAAGCGGGTCCTTTTATGTTTCTCAGGTATCTTGTGAGCAGCCATGGCTAACAGGGAAACAGGAATGGCAGCAGGTGCAAACCAACCACTCACCTGGACCATTCTCGTTGCTAAGCTCCTTGGTCCCTCTGCATGATCAAATATTGAAAAACATACCTCAAAGAGTTGCAGGAGGAAACTGTTTTTCCTCAGCGAATAAGCTTCCTTACCACTCCATGAAAAGTCTCTCAAGGGCATTCTGTTGATGGTATCCAATAGCCTGCTTGGATTTATGGGTAGTTCAGATAGAATTGCGCCTACTATAGCAAGGCCCAAAGTCAGCCTTCCAACTTTCTCCTCAATGACCCTAAGCGCATCAATCTCAGCAATAGGGTAGTCTTTGCCGCTACCCTGCATTAATGACATTGCCTCTACTCCAGACAAGTATGACAGTTTCAAAGGTTCTAAATTCATCACACGGGGAAGGCGCGTAGCTATCAGAATGTGGGTCTCTCCGCCAAAACGGGGAAGAAGATCCATTACAAGCTTGCGATCCCACCAATCCTTTTCACTCTCTAAATTATCAATCACCACCAGAAAAGGAATGTTTCTCATTAGCTCTTTCCGGACTCTAGAAATGGCAGCCTCTTCCTGCTCTTCAAAGCTTTTCATCCTGCTTTTATCTGTGCAATTTTCAACCCCTACGTCAACTTCTAAAAATGACCAGAGGTTTAGATAATTCTGTCTAATATACCTGCTTTCCCCTCCTATCCACAGGACCATCTTATACCTCTGGTGATATTTATAGGCAAACTCCAGAAGAAGCTCAGTTTTCCCCAGTCCTGATTCCCCTGTTACACAGGCAATGCCCTTCCCATAGACAACTTTCGCTGATCTCTTTCTCTGTGAATTCCGTCCACCTCTTGGTCTTTGATAGTGCTGTCTTTCTGTGCTTTGCATCTCAATCTCCTTTTCTGACTCCTTCCAAACCACAGGTTCTTTGCCCTTCCGGCTGCCATCCTCCCGCTGTCTTTCCCTACGTCTTTCCTCCACTGAAGTGCTCTTACTCCACCCAATTGTCAAATTTCTTCTCTTTGACCTAGCCTTGAGCTCAAAATAATCTCTTTCTGATTCTCCACTAATATCACCAAAAAGTATAAATTCTAGCTCTGACAATTCTTTCTTTCGGCCAATAAAATTTTCATTTCGAGGAAATGGGAATTCCTCTTTGTCTACCTTTTCTTTCCACTTTGTCAATCGCTCTACAACACTTCTTCTTCCTAACTTCATTGCCAAAATGGTAACAACCCTTAATATGCAGTCTCTCCAATTACCATCCTGAGCTTCCAGTTTCCATTCATCCACTCGGAAAAGGCCACTAACAGCTTCCTTCCACTCCTTCTCCAATCCTCCATAGAAAACCCATAATTCACCCCCATGTTTTTCCCACAAGTCTCCTCTCTTCTCAACAATATCCCGGACAAGGCAATCACCAGGACGCAGATCAAAATAGATCGGGACCAAATTTTTCTTGCTCGAGAAAAATCTGAGCTCCTCAATAGTATATGGATTCCTGAAAGACTTCCTCGTTAGGATTACAACACCGAATGAAGAAACATCCATTGCCCTTTCAATAATTCCATGCTTACGAGAGTTCCTGAACCGAGCTCTATCAGATACAAAGCAACTCATCCCTTGAACTTCCAACTCAGCACGGAGCCAATTTGCAAACCTCAGTAACGAAGGTTTGCAACCATGCAATCCTATATAAATGTCATAGCTTCTGTTTCTGTTGGAAGATAATGATATTGGAACAGGAGAATACGACATGTCCTGGCTTCTGATATGCTTTCTGTGCTTCTCGACAAGGTCAGAATAAAAATTATCTCCCACGTTGCCATAACTAGATAGAATCCCATTAGAAACAAGCATTGTGGATGACACGTGGTCAACTTTCTGGAAGTCACTTGATATACAAGCAGCCGGTTTTAATGACATTTCTGACAGAGCAAATCTGACATTTGCAAGGCATTCAGGATCTTGAACTCCAGAACTGGAACTAGGAGGATCAGCACTTAAATTAATGCTATCACATTGAGCATCAGACCTAGTCGATTCAGACAATTGACACGTTGATGATCTTGGAGAAAAGAATGGTGATTGATTTGCGGAAAAGAATGCTGACGATGATGATGACATATTTCTCGAGGTTGTCGCTGGTAGCGACCCCAACCTGCCGCTATCTTCTCGGAGATCCATATGTACAATCTTTTTGTCTTCACTAGCTATCAAATCCCATAAATATGATCAAGGTATGAGGAGCCACGCTGAGATCAAACAAATGAAATTAATCATTAACAAAACAGGATTATAGTGCTATAGAAAGGCATGTTGTCATAATTTCTCCAAAACTGACTGCTATATCCATATTAGTTAAGAAAAATCAAAAACACTACTAAAAAGCCCTGGAATAGCTATTGGCAAGAAAAAAAACCACATGCATACATCTACGAAGCAAAACAGAAACAAAAATTGAAATCTTTGAGGTACTAAGAATAAAAATCTAAGAAGCTTAAGATTGACAAATACTTCCCCAACCCCCAGGGGGGATTGAAAATCCAACATGTGAGCAGGAGAGAGAAAAGAATATCTGTAATACAACTAAAAATATAAAAGAAAAGGAAATATAATGTCCATAGTAAATTCGTAAAAGCTAAATCCAAGTATACAACACAGAAAGAACAAAGAGGGACCGACCTCCAAAAATTGAAAAGGAAGGGGAACCATAAAGGCAATGAGTAAAGCTTAAACTATAGAACATTACAGATCTAAAGAAGATATTTAATATATACAAAGAAAGTATAGATATAAAGACCCACTTCTCAATTTCTTTTTGCTACTTGACCCACTTCTCAATTGAGAAGAATAGAATAACATTTTCAAGGAAATTCATATCTGAGGAACTTACCAGGCTTCAAATTGTGCTCCCAAACCAATAAAGATATTTCACCTTTACACTGCAAACAAAGAAAAAGAAGCATTTCATCAGTACAAATAACTATCCAAACAAAACATATAAAAGAATGTATTTTTTTAAGAAAAAGTTGACAACTTTTTTGAGTTTGACAATGAAACTGACAAACACTCACAGTTTTTGCTATCAATGTAGAATTGAAGCAATGGAGTTAGTTTTACCATTAAAAGTTAGATCTGACAAAGACCCATTTTCAAAAACAGACTAAAGAAAGTAAAGATTTTTATCAATGCCCCGATAAACCAAGCTTACCTTGTTCAAAGTTCAAAAAAGAATGAACCCAGAAAAGGCTATATCCAAAAGCCTCAACTCTATATAAGAAAAAGAATTGCTTTCTGTCCAACTAAAACTCAACTCAACCCTTTTTTTCTGTTTCTCGTCTTTTAAAAACACACAAAAAAAGGTTTTCTCTTTCCATGTCTTTGTCTATAAAGTTTATTTCTTCTAACAGAAGCAGAAGCACTGTTGAAGAGAAGAAGAAAAAAATGGGACCCTAAAGGACGGATTTGACGAGGTATGGTTTGGTAGGCTCCACTGTGCCACTGCCTCTTCCCTTTTTATAGCTGGGAAAAAAAAGGTTTTTTAGTTTTTTGCTGACAAAATAAAATCCACCGTGTTTTTTCGGCGTTTGGATTCATATTTGAACATGGTTTTTTTTGTCACTGTTCCTGTGGGTGTTTTTGTTTTTTTCTTCTTTGTTGTTGGATTCTTGTTCTTCACTGTTCCTGCCTCTTCCCTTTTTAAGGTTTACCAAAAACACACAAGTAGTAGTACTTTGCTTTGGTTTCAAAGTGCTTTTTTTCTTTTAGGTTTTTTTTTTTTAATTTTTCTTTTCACTCTTTTATGTGAAGATTGCATATAAGCAACTAATAGTTACATTGTAATTGCCACCAGTTAATATGTATGTACCCAAAAAGAATTTCATTTAATACATTAACTCTTATAATTCTATGATGAATAATTTCCCTCTTGTTTTTCTATATATATTGAGTTGAAATTTTTATTATTTTCTTGTTATACATGCATTCCCTCTTTTGTCGGTATCGCATGATAAACCCTAATCAACCAAAAGAAATAAACTAAGACTATAAACCAATGAAATCTGATCGTGGTTTACAATTATAGCTTCCATACCTGTTTATTTGAAAAACAGGTATGGAAGAAACAAACTAAGACTATAAACCAATGCTTCCATAAATCCGATCGTGGTTTACAATTATAGCTTCCATACCTGTTTATTTGAAATCGATTTAAATCAAGATTTTTCTAGCAGCATGCACGTTATAATTTTTCTTTTTTAATTTAAGGAAGGGAATGATTCGATTTTTGTTTTTATTCGAAAGGAGGATTTGAATCATATTCTTTAAAAAGAGAGAATCATTTCACGATCGATCACTAATTTAAAATTCACAATTAAAATAATTAATCTAAATACCTGGACTGGAAGTCATAACGTCGTAAAATTAAACAATCTTTCTGGTTAATCATCACTCTTTTACTCTTAATAGAAATAGTAAAATCTTTATCATTTAACATTAGAAGCTTAATTGTTATTGATAGAAGCTAAAATCAGGACTAATTTAGAAGTGAAACGAGGCTATGCTAATTTATCAAAGTTATGATGATAATTTAGAGGACATCAAGTTTATGTTTAGAGGATTTTTGGGGGAAAAAAGTGAGGGTGTGAATTGAGCAAAAGTAATGGCATCATTCACATGACAGATCAGAAGGGGGAAAAAAGGAAAAAAATGGTATACTAGAGAGCACACACTCTTAGTATGATTCTGCAATAATGAAGACACCTAGGACAATAATTAAAAAAGTTACTGTCACTTTTATTGAATGTCAACTTTGTTAATTTGTAACTGAAAGAAAAGCACATAGTTTCACAAAACAATGCCTATTTTGATTCTTTTGGTCCTAAAGAGAAACTTTTACCCAATGATTTGATAGGGTGTGTAAACAATACCCATTAAGTATATTTAAGAATTTCAAAGCGAAAATCTGCATTTACTTAAATAGACTTTTCAGTATAACATCTATACCATACTACTCCATTCATCCTATTTCTAAATGAGACTAAAGAGATATGCCACTTGGCATTTTCTATTAATTTCCTTTTTCTCAAATATTTACAAAAAGTCATGAGGAATTAATATTTTGTTTTTATAGAAACAATACAAATTTTTTAGTTAATGCTTGAATTAAAGAATTAAATAAATGCATTAAACAAGGTCCTTTTCCCTTCATCCCCTCTTATTTTATAACTATATGTTATTATAAAATTATCCTCATCACAAATTTTTTTCTTTTGTTTAAGTATTTCCCACTTCGTATTGTATTTCATTGTCATTGACTTAATATTCAAAAATTATAGAAGAAAGGCTCCCAGGGCGTTAGCGAGGGTTTATATTTCTAGTACACATTATTTCCACAGCCTACATATGATTAAGCATGATACACCACCACCCACAATATCAATCATCAAAAGCTACATTTTCTGAATTAACATTTTTCAGGGCAAAGTTCAACTAATAATGATTCCACAACAACATCAGACCCCAACAAGTTATACCACTTTAGCAGATCATAAAAAGCTGAAATTGAAAAGAAGCTTACCACTTTATACCAAGTGCATTAAACTGCAAACTTAGCAATGTGTTGAACAGGTCCCCAGTTGCCACATTGAACTGAATCTGAATATCTGAACCCAAAACACAACCAAAAAATGTTCTTTATTATGAGCATACATGAACAAGTCCCCTTGCCTAACCTGCAAGAGGAAATAAGCCATCGAAGTAAAGAAAAGGACATAAGTAAACTCACCTATTCTATATGCTCTAGCTGCCCTCTTCCAGCTTTCCTTCCTGCACCCAAACATGAAACCAGAATGCTTGTTAAGTATGAGGATCTAACATCACCTTCTAAGCTATCTAATTCCCTAAAGTCCATTATTTAATAGTTTCTTTTAGGTGTTTCAACTTTCAACTTGAATCAAAATCCATATGTGCTCAGTATTAAATTTTAAAGCTAGAAACCCCCAATGGTCAAAGATCCCTTTGCTGCCAACATAAGCTTTCACTCCAAATACTATAAATGTAGAAGCTTTTAATTAGTATATGATTCACGCAATCACCCTTTATGGGGAAACAACTATAAGCTATTGAAATCTAGATCAAAGAACGAATTGGTGGCCATCCTACTACATGTTACCTGTTACCGAAATCTAGATCAATAATCAATGTAAAACCATAAGCTAACCAGTTGTTATACAAGTAAAATTAGACCACAGATATGTAAGTTCCCCAGAATTAAAGAGATAAGTGATGTAATTTGAAAAGTATCTAGCGGGGAAAAAGAAAGAGAGCAAGACAAGGTTTGGGATGTAAAGAACTTTTAAAGACTTGAAAAACTCTAAGAAGAGCCCTCTGGTTTTAAAAGGAAACTTTTCAAACAAACTGCTAATGAAAGCACAGAAAAGAGCAGATACCAATGAAAAAAAAAATGCTCTGCTTATAGAACTCCCAAGAGCAATAGAAAGCAAAAGAGAATTTCTCCATGAACGTTTTGAAGCAAGCTATACTAATTAAAAACTTATACATGCACTCTAAAGAACACATCTTAAATTAAATCAACTTGAAATGGAACACATCTACTTGAAGCAGCAATGAACACATCTTCAATTTCAGATTTACCAAATCTGCTAAAATAAGAAGAAGGATAAGCAAAGCCATTGAAAAGAGAGACACCCACTCAATCAAAAGACCATACCAGAAAAAGAAATAAGAACATATTTTGAAGACTTTAAACAAATTTGTATCAGTGACTTACCATAGGAAACGATATTCCAGCAGATGCAAGTGCCAAGATGAGTGAAAATGAGGGTGTGAGGGCCGACGGCCGGAAATGGGATTCGGCGGCGGCGTAGAGATGGTGGCTTTCGGGTTAAGGCCGGTGGCGTAGAGAGGAGGAGGGTGGAGAGGAATGAGATGGAGAAGAAGAAAATTGAAAAAACAAAAGAAAATGTAAACGGTGGGATTCGAAACTAAAAGTGCCAGTGCCACTCTTTAGAGAGAACATAAACAAAATGGTAACTCTGGTTTTAATTAATGGCAACTAGTTTTGCCAAAGAAAATGGTTACCATTGGAGTCTGAAATTTTGATATGGGTTATTAATCATCTTACCAACAGTCTTGAGGATGTATACTTCATCAAAGTTCAAATCTAGCAAACATTTTTTTTTTTACAAATCAAAATGGATTTAGAGTGAAAAATATGAATTTGACTTTGACTTGAGACTTAGTGTGAATGTAATGGGCTATAAGAAAAACAATGCATTTTAGCTGATCCATATCAATGTAAGTAATCTTAAGTTTAAGTTTTGTCAATGATTTCTCCATAAGGTTAAATTTTAATGTAGAATTCATGTAAAATATGATAAGTGTTTTTTCCAATCGATTCAACGATGTATCTATTTTGTTTTTTCCTACTTACCGGTTTAACGATATATCTATTCTGTTTTTTCATACCTACCGATTCAATGATGTATATATTTTGTTGTTTTCTTACCGAACAATATATCTATTCTGTTTTTTTAACTACCGATTCAATGATGTATATATTCCCTGTTTTTTTCTTACCGAACAATGTATCTATGCTGTTTTTTCTTACCGATTCAACGATGTATTATTCTAAATTTATTCGTCAAAAAAGAAAACTGAAATATTTAGATTACCATGTGGCATCATAAGCTGCTCTTATTATTATGAATGAACATGAAAACAATGTATTGTCTCTCCCACGAATATCATTGATACAATAGGATAAACATCCCTATCTAACAAAGGACTGTGTAGTTGACTTAAAATGAGTATTTTGAAATTGAATTGGCTCTTTCAACATAAGTCCAAAACAATCCTTTGGTATTACTTGCTTGCTAGCGCACATGCTTCCATGTGAGATCAAACCATTGAAGGGCTCTGATTTCTTTGCAATCAATCAATGGCTTGGATTCTAACACTTGTCAAAGCACAATAAAAAAAGGGAAATTTTTGTACTTTTCCTGTAAATATTTGGCACAAGGGAAAAAAAATGGGGAGATTTTATAAGAGTTTATTGGGTTGGGTTTGTTTGAACTTCAAACTTGAGGTTAAGACATTTCCCCAAAACCTAGCAAATTTGCCCCCATATCTCCCAAACACGTTAGGACTCTATAAGCATAATATATAAAGCAAATAAATTTATTTTCCAAAAACTATAGAAAGAACTTTTCATTTAGTGTTTGTAATTAAGCTGCTCAAAAGAAATAAGTAGCTTACATTATTAGTATCATAATAATTTCTATATAATATTCTTTTAGTGAGTGTATATAATAGAAAATGGTTCTCCTTTTGTGGCACAACAATTTGGAATGTTCAATTTCAATCTTTTGCAAAAGTTTTTATATTAAAAGTGGGCCAATGAAAAATAAAATTGTCACCATCATAAGTTTGATCAATCAAGTCCAGATATTTATTGACTTCTGTCTACTTTTGAGCAGCATGGCCAACCAACTTCACAATAATGTGGAGAACTATTTGGGAATTTTTTGAACCTTATCAAAATTGGATACATGTCGGGTTGCAATCTAACAAACAAAACCATATATATATCCTTGAAGCATTTGGGATATTAAATTGAAAGTCTCAATCCAAATCTTGTATTGAAGGATTAATATCTCTTTTGCGCTTGAAATAATTGAGATTGTATCCAATGTTTTAAGTTAAAGTTGTTAGATTTAAGTGATTTAAAGAGAGGTACCTCTCATAATAAATAAGGTGAAAATACCTGTCAAGTCCCTCTACCTACACGAAAAAATCAATTTGGTTACTCTACTAAAAAAGCCCATCAATTTAGTCCCTTGTAAAATTCGGTCAATTGAGTCATATCCCTCATGGAGGTCATTAACTTGTTGACGACTTGACGTGTGCCGTTAAGCGCTGACGTGGCATGACATGTTTTATTTTTGAATTTTCAAAAAAAAATTGAAAAAAAAGAAGAAAATAGTCTCTAATATTTTATGGGACCCACTATTTTTGTCATTGCTAATATATAAATCATTTTACTTTTTTTTTC
>AWUE01022147.1:0-49980 GCA_001974825.2 Corchorus olitorius
CAATTTTTTTTTTGAAAATTCAAAAAAATGGCATCCAACTGACGTGTCATCACTTAACATGAAAAGTCAAAAAGAGTACACGGTCCAAATTTGCATTGTTATCGAATTGGACTCAGGTGATCTAATTTAAAAAGTAGAGGGACTAATTTGATCCTTGTTGCTAAGTAAAGGGACTAAAATATCATTTTTTAGTAGAGGGACCAAATTGATTTTTCGTATAAGTAGAGGGACCTGCCATGTATTTTAACCATATAAAGAATCATATATGTTATTAAATATATAATAAGTATTGCTTTAGAAGCCTTATTTAGGGGGCCAATAATGTTTTTTTAATTTATATAGTGCTACAAAAGTGTTAAGAAAAAATGCTTTGGCCCTTTTAGAGATTTGAAAGATAACCTATGTTCTATGATATCTAGCTTTTTGCTATTATTGGTTTTTCTTTGATGTGCAGTTTGCACGTGAATTGTATTATTTATATTGCTTTAATTTTAATTATTTTCAATGAAAATTATACTGCTGAATTCACCAAAATTTGCAGTAGTATGTTAAGGATGAACCCTATAATTTTTCACCAAAAAAAGAAAGAAAGGATGAACCCTATAACTATTTTCAAATAAAGTTTCTATATTGTTATTTGGTTGGTTCCTCACTTTCTTAACCTAAATATCTGATTTATATTTAACCATTTTACTAGTAAGTATTGTTTTTGGATACTTAGGCTTAGCTTAGGATTGAGGTTAAGTTTTGAAAAAGCTTGGTTTTGAAGAAGTGCTTTTTAAAATTGGGGTTAAAAAATGTAATTAATGTTTGGTATTGTTGTAGAAAAATGTGGTTAAGAGATAAAATATCTATAAAGGGTACTAATTAAAATAGAAATAGAAAAAATATTTAAGAGAGCTTTAGTCATTTAAATGTCTAAAAACACTTTTGAAACGCAAAAGCATCTAAAGATTAATTTTTGAGGTTGGCTTGGTTTTTGCGGTGAAAATTAGCTTTTGACACAAACCATGACTTATTTGGCATTGTATTTGAGGTGAAAAGTATTTTTTTTTTATCTCCAAACTCAATCCCAAATCAAGGCTGGTTTTACCCTCAAAACTAGATGTCAATGAATCGTTAAAATTAGTAATTATCCAATCTGCATAAAAATACCCGTTTTAACTTTTGATTACTAATAATCATGAGGGTCGTAAACACGAAATTTATTTTTTTTCCCTAAGCTAATGGCTAAACATTAAACCAAAGCCTAAGTGGCTATTCCTTAAATAAAGCCAAGTAGACATTGCCTAATGCCTACCTAGTAACTTTAGGCTGTAAACCCAAAATTTTATTAACACATTTAAAAAGACTGGGGTGTTTAAATTAATTGCATTTCACTTACTTTGGAGTTTGGATGTATGCTATATTGGACAGGTGGGATTTTCAATTTAAAAAATGAGAAGATGAACATGCATATATATTATGCTTTGAAAATCGTATATTAAATTAGGCAAAGCAATGGATCTTATCCCTTTAGGCAAATATTAAAATCCATGAAACCCCCTATAATTCATATGTTTCTTGTACTATTTAATTGAAGTGATTGTGAATACTTGACAAAAGCTTGAGCTCTGTGTGAAAACAAAAGGTTATCCCTCAAAAGGAACACCTAGAAACTTTTGGTTCTTCTCTACTCGTTTTCAATACTTCATTTTAATTTTTGTGACACTAAAGTCTTTGATGATCCAGCTTGATTCTGACACCTGCCAACATTCATGAAACATTTTTGAAGTTCCCAAAATTATTTTGTTTTCCCTTGCTAGTAGAATGATTGCAACATTGCAAATAAAGAAAAAAAAATAGTTGATTTCACATGTGTCAATAATGAATTCAAAATTTGACGCATAGGTTCTTCAAATTCATAACATAAACAAGATGTGTGTTTTTTTTTTTATAAGATAAACAAGATGTGTTTAATCTTATAAAGATCATCATATATATATATATATATAAAAGGTTTAAATGCAAAAATACACCCTAAAATTTATATGGACCTGATTTTGTACCTTACTTTTTTTTTAATCATATCCCATCTTAATATTTTATTTTGGGTACGTTTTGCACTCTCCATTGCTGAAAATTCGTTAAGTACCTAATGACGCCGTTACGATGCTGACATATCATGATGAAAATTGCCACTTGGCATGCCACGTCAGTATAAAAATAAAAGAAAATAAGAAAATTTGACCACATCAGCATGTTATGTGGAATTTTCATCTTATATGGCATGGCACGTCAGTACCATAATGGCACTATAACCATTTTCCGTCACAGATGGTACAAAATGTACAAAAAATAAAACATTAGAGTGCGGTATAAACAAAATAAAAAAATGGAGTGCAAAGTGACAGTCCGTATAAACTTTAGGATGCATTTTGACATATAAGTAAAAAAGAAAAAAATCCACACGTATCTTTCATATGAGGAAAAGTATTTAATCTCGAAATGTAGACAAGGTGTCGTATAGAAAGATTATATGCATTCCGTATGTATGTATTTTGTGAATACCATATTGAGTAATTGCAATGATGATTCAAATTTCATTGTATGATTTATAAAGAATTTTTTTTTGAAAGAATTTATAAAGAATTTTTTTTTGTGTATGTTGTAATTAGAACAAAATGTGAGGCATCTTATAAAGATCTTTCATTACAATAAAAATGGGCAAACTTTACCAAAAAAGAGTCAACTACTTGTTGGTTTATGTTCTTAAGATTTTTATATGTAAAACATAACCATATAGGTGGCTACCTCTAATAATGGTTTATTAACATATATATAATACAAGATCTAAGCAAAATTTAGTGAATTGAGAATGTGGACAAATTTGACCTAGCTAGATGGAAGGGAGCAAATCTTACTAGAGGAGATTGGGGTCAAAGTATTTTGTTGTTAGGTTGACTGTATTTGGACTATAAACTTGTATAGTATAAGTTTATTTCATTTCATTTCATATTGAGAAATTACAACTGGAAATTTCTGGCCTAGGCTAGGAGTTGACTTGACTGAACAGAGGCAAAGATCTAGCATTCTGCTGCTTTTTTTATTGCACTCAAATAATGAGACAAGGCCACAAGGCTTTCAGCCACTCACTGAAACTTTGATAGTGAACCCGATTTCACTTCTTTTTGGCTTCATTCTAAGCTTTTACTTGCTGGAAGAATGAATTACATGCAGCGGTGCGGATAATCGCAAAATTTCCGCCCTCCAAAATCAAAACTGTTTAATTATTCAGTATCTAAAACCACATCTAAAACTGTTTAAATTTCAAGGACTATATCCAAATCCACACCAAAACCGTGTAATAAAAACCAAATCTGCACCGCAAAACCGTTTATTAAATGGATACCCACTTAAAAACTAATTCCGCAATCCGAAACCGCAAACCATTATATATTAATTTAAGTAAGTTTTTGGGTTTGTAACTTTTGGGGCCCTATTAGCATTTGGCCCAAATAACCCAATTCAAAATTAAGTGTATTTTAAATGGTTTTTAACCGGATATCCGCTATCCAAAACCATTTAACTTATACAGTTTCGAATAACAGATATCCAAGGCCTTAAACCCGAAACTGCACCGAATCCGCGTCGGATAGTAATCTCATTATCCAAAACCGTTTAATAAGCGAATTAGGATTTTAAGCGGGCCAGATAACCGCAAAAAACCACACCACTGCCATCCCTAAGGAAAGGATTGAAAAACTACTTTATTTTTTGGTTAAAGTTTAATACTTGATCAATAGCAAAAACTCTTGTTTTTTTTATCCAATCAAGCAAGCTTATCTCCTGCCTAAAAAAGGAAGAAAAGAACATCAACAAAAGCTATCTCAAAACTTATGATTAATATACAAGGAATCATGTTCTAAAATCATATTGATATATCAAGTTCTAATCAAATTTGTTCCTTTTTTTCAAGGTGAGATTCTCGAGTTTAACAAGTAGGTTCTTACACGAGCTATCGAGTTGCATACTAATGCTAGTCCTCTTTTTACATCCAACAACTTTCATTTCGTCAAAAGGAAAAAAGAAAATCATTATGAACCCTATAGAACTGTGAATTGGGACTGCTTAATTATATAATAGAAGAATTGAAAGAAACACAAATAACTGTTTTATTATAAATTTACAATTGGTTGGTTGGAGAAAAGTTGGAACATTGTCGGAAAAGTAATTTCTAATAATATGCTCCCGTGGATGAGATAATGTAGAGCATTATCATAAGAACATTATATTTTTGTACTTTTAATCTGTCATAACCAACACTAAGCAAAAGCTCGGAGGAAAAAAAAACAAGACATATGGACAAACACAGCTCAGAAAATTGATACCATGCAAAGAATAAATTATGATTACAAATGCAATAGAACAAACCTCGTATCTCTGATATATTTGACAAAAATTTACCGCTAAGTTTGCACATTTTGAACAATAATTTTCACGGAGAAAGGCTTATGCACCATGCTATATCAACTAGGAGACGCGTATTGATTTAGGCCAAGATCAAATCAAGTTGTGTTGCGAATGCTAACGACGTGATAAAATCTCTGATACTCGATCTTGTGCATCGGGAGGTATCTCCCTTCCAGGAACCTGGACTTTAAGAAGATTAACATACCTGTCGAAACAAAAAGCATAAATTCATCACGAAACTGATATGCAAATTTTTTTGGGTCAAAATTGGAGAAATGAGTGTATGCTACTGACTCTGCAGCTGTAAACAAGTGCCCATGCTCTGTAATGAAGGCAAGCAAGGCCTGCATTCAAGGAAAGTACAAACGAATTGTAACAACAAAAAAGTTATTCATAATTCACGAAACAGGATTATGAGTTGAGATAGCTTGCCTCATATGGCATATTTAACAGTTCATAATATGTTCGAACATGATCTAATCTCTGCTGTACGGCTTCACTGTCAATAGAAGGGATAGCTGCGAGGGCCTGTAATGCCAACAAATATAGAAAATTGGGATTGTTTAATACACGCATAAGTGAAAGCAGCAAGGTATACTCAACACTTCGGAACTTGGCCTTTTTATCAACTCTAGGCCAAACATCGAAGCAACAAAGCCAAACCCAAGAAAGGTTAAATATATGCAAAAATAGGTCATGCAATTGGCTTTAGCATAACTACATCAATTTTCACAAGAACTGATCATCCTTGTCTAATATAAAGAAAACTAAGGGTTAAGAAATTAGAAGAGGGGGGGGAGAGAGTATAGAAGTGAAGATCTTAGATCATACAATTCTAGGCATAGGAAACTGTGACTCAGGCATCCGACCACCTAAGATAACTAATTGTGACTACATCAGTTTACAAAAGATTGATTCCAGTTAATCGAGATTGGCTAAAGAGACATTTTTTCTCCATATGCTGCTCTGACTCTCTCTCTCTATATCTCTCTATTATTACTTTTTATTTCCCCCCTAAAGTCTCATACAATATAGATATCCTACATCTCAAAGTGGACCTAGTAGGGTATGAGCTTCCAAATGTAAGATAAATCTTGCAAAAAATTTGACCGTACCGGTGGCTGACATATACCCCCATTTCTGACTCACTATTGAGCCTAAGCAACATAGGTTTCTACTCGGACATAACAAGACTTGGTCTAAATACAAGGGAAAAACTCAAAAGAATATTCATATAAACAAAACTTCAGAATGGACTGAAGAGACAAAATACAATCCTCTACATTAAAGCTATCAACATTTACAACAGACATCAAACATATATAGCAGATGCATTCCTAGAGGAAAATGGTTATATTTTCATATAATTTCAAGCCCCTTCTTTGAATCAAACAAAACATGAAGGAAATTAAAATAACCTACCTGTTCTAGAGCAATTGAATTCCGACATATCTGCTGAACTCCGAACAGGTTGATTGATTTCATGTCGGCCAAAGCCTAATCAGATTTATTCTCCAATTAGTAAGATGAATAAAGTAGGTGCTATCCTATAGTAAATTGGAAATAATCAGAGCAATGAGCAAAATTAGAATCTTGTTAAATTTACAATGAACTTAACCTTAATGGATGCATTTGCAGCAATACCACATATTCCACCAAATATGTAATTCCGCTTCACTCCCGCAACAAAAGGTGCCATTTCCTCATCCCTGCGTGTTATCTATGCATACAGAAAGCCACAAAGGAAATTTATATATATATTTTAAAAAATAAAATCATCAAGGAAAAAACAAGCAGAAGACACTTTGATATTGAGAATAATTATTAGATGAATATGCATCAAAATTTTCCAAGCAAACCTTCATAAGTGAGAAGCCAACTTCTACCTTTCTCCTAGGAAGTTTATTACCAATTGAGTAAACTATAACTTCATTCTAAATTAATGGCACATGGACTTTTGGAAAATTATTGATCATAAGTTTGAACCTGATATAAGAATCCAAAAAGCACAAAAATACCAAAAACACCTTAATAAGAGGTGCATATATTACCTGTGCAGTAAGTGAAATAACAAAGTCATCAGGCTCTTCTGCATCTTGGTTTTCCAGGTATTCCCTAACTGTCATTTCCTATTAGAGCCATAATGGTTGGTTAGTAAGAGGTGCTTTCACCACATAGTCATTCTTCAAACTAATTCTGAATTCTGTTATTCAGACAAACCTGCATGTGGAAAATAGTCTCCAACTGCATCTCCACACGTAAAACTTTTAAGCAATCAATTGCTAGTTTTCTGTACTCATCCGCAAACGATGCCAGATCCCTAGCAGGTGAACTGCTTGTTCGTGTATGGTTAGGCTTGCCACTCTCCACATGATTTGATGCTTGCGGGGTTGCTTGTACAAGTCTACACATTGCATTAGATATTTGTAAAACGTAAGAAACAGCAGGAAAATTATGAATATGAAGTTCTCAAAAGCATCAATCGGCTATCATGACATGTTGTGCTTGGAGAAGCTATGCTTCATTAAGAAGATAGAGCAAAAAAAATGATACCATTCATCATACCTTTGTATGGCTGAAACTGGCAGAAAAAAAGAAAACTAAGGAGGGGGGGGGGGGGGGGGGTTGTTTAGATATCAATGCCATTATGTTTAATTTCTTAAATGCAGATGCAAAGCCCCACTCAGATGAATGCAGAATTTTAGGTTTCAAATGTTAATGACATATCATGGACTCCTTATATAACCAGTTTTGCCTTGATCTAAAAATATGTGATTGAATCAAATTAAAGGACATGCCATGCTATTTGCATAACTTGTAATGCATCATAACTCATTGGTGCATGCAGATAAACATGATTATGCACGTTCTAAATTACAAGAACTGGATCTGACACTTTATGTCGAAGTTATAACTCTCTATGTCCACATTAACCACTATTTAAAGCCCACTGTGGCTTCATATACACTTCATATTATAGAACAACACCAACTGCTAAATGAAAGAACTTGCCTTTCAATTGAGTCTGCAACATACTCCAATGAATCACTAAGGGATGCCAGTAAAACAAGTTTATTGTCATCACGAATTAGATTCTCCTGCATCATAGACAAGGCAAGAGAAGAATAGAATACCTTCAATTGATACTGGCACTAGATAATATTAATTCGAATGACAGATGGAATTTTAATTTAATTAGCTAGTTGAGCTCAAATGCTGATATATTCAATCTCCTGGAAGTGTAAATAGCTAAACAACAAGAAGATTTACTAAAAGAAATTTCGATACACTGAGGCAGAAGTCATCACCAGGCATATTTACCTGCCTAATAGGACGCAAATTTAGGAGAAGTTCACTTAGTTCTGATTCAACCTCAATACTTTCTGCATCAGAAGCAATACTTTTCGCATTTGACTGACCCAGAGAATTTGGTAAACACACGCTAGCTGGATCAAGTCGCATCAATTTCTCAATATCATGCCTTCCAATGAGCATATAACTCTGCTTCTCAAGAACTGCCTGAAATGTTAACAAAATATTGAAGACTGTATGCATTGCAGTATGAACACAAGAAATTGCCTAAGTTAATCACTTCTCCATTATCTTCCCACTAACACTGATGGCAGATCAAGAGTTAATTTCAATTATCTCACACCAAATAATTCTAACGAAAAGGCAAACACATCAAAGCTTCTGAGTTCACACAATAGCATAACATTCTATACGGATGGACCATTTGGAAGACCAACAATTCTTTACTGTCTCCTTCCCAGTTTGATCTTTTCCGATTCATTTTGGTACTTCTTGGAAACTTTCATCAAAATTATAAAATAAAATGAATATTTTTTTACAAGGATAATTCTTGCTTTTATTTCTACAATTTTAGCCTATTTCCAGCCGTACTTGTATACTAGCAGATGTGGTAAGACTATGAGCTGTTATATTCAATATTCACTATTCTTTTCTCATGGCCCCTACAAAAGACAGCCAAATCCATAAGCCTCAACCCTTGTTTCATCATTATATACGCTAAATAAATGGAATTCCACCTAGGCAATGAAAACATATATTCCAGAAGTCTGGGTCCCTTTTAACCAAAAGATAGAATGACTCATAAAGCGGAAGTTCCCCCCTGGCCTCCACCTAAGGCTAATGTCTTCCACAGCGGCAATTAATTAGGTGAAGAGTGATACACCCTTGTCTAAGACTGTCTTTCTTTGTAATTTCACAAGTTATTGGTATTATAAAAACTGTAAATACAACTAAAACAATTAAAAATGGTTGCCATAAGCATAAATCAACAAAAAATAAAAAAGCATGTTTAAACTTAAAGAGTGTCTTTGGCACATAAATTATGGGTAGGATAGAATTATATTTGTATATTTGTATCAAATATAATCATATCCGACCCATTATCAATGCAGGAAACACAAACAAAACCTAAACGTATACTTGCTTAAGATAAGAAAGAACAAGTATACAGAAGAAACCATACCTCCATATATGAAGTTCTACATCTTTCATATGTTCGCTCAAGAAAAGTTTGCACATACTTCACAAGGTCAGCAGCAAATTTAGGCATTGCTTGAGCCCAACCAAGCACCTAGAGTAAAATGAAAATTTATTACTAAGAGGACAAAACAGCTGTAGAGTAGATGGTTCAAAAACTTGTATGGCAAAATTTTCAAGACAAAGAATGGTAAATGGTAAATAATTTATATATATGAGTTCTTTTTTAGAGAGAGATCCAAACTTATCTGGATCTGAGCCATATTGGACCCCGAGATAAGGTAATAGTCTAATATTGCAAAATAACAAACATAAAATCATGCAATTTAGGAGGGAAAAAAAATGGTTGCTTCAGGAAATAAGAAAGACAACATAAACTTGCCTCTTTTGCTAAGAAATCAATAGCCAGAAGCCCCTGCAAGACAGGTCGACCCTTCTCAATTGATGAAGTATATGAAACACTAGCATGAACTCGTGGCCGGAATGCAGCTGGACCTGCAAGAAGACATTTTGGTTAAGAGCTTTAAAGGAGATACAAATGGGATCAAAAGCGGAACCGTCATATATGTCATATGACTGAAGTTCAAACATTTTTGGACCTTGCATTTCCCAAGACAAACCCACCCCACATTCTCTTGCAGAATGTTCCCATAGAAATTTCTCCCATTCTTTCTGCTTTCAAAATGATATTCCTAAACCTATATCATTTAGAAAGATGGCCATGCATATTTTCTTTCATCCAATCCATGTATACAAGTATATGAGCACTCCATTGTCTACATTGCTGTTTTATATAAATTAGTATCTCATGCAGGTTTATTTGCATATCTTTCGTTTCTCAATTATATAGTGCCAACCATATTTTCAAATTGTACCCACTCACTAACACTGGTGAAGTAATCTTGCTTAAAATCCATCAAACAAGATCAGATCATCTTTGTCTTTCTGTAATAGCTACATCTTAGGATGCCAGATAATTGAAAATACAAATAGACAGGGTTTTTAATCTAACAAGTGGACAGTTAAAAACGAATAATGTGAAGCATAGATTGAAACATGAGAATTAACAAATGATGGAAACATGGTTATGGAACTTGCTTGATATAGCTTGTTGAACGCCTTTCCGGTAGTCAACAAACATTGTTGGTAAAAGATGGTCCTTAACAAAGTTCTCCACAAAGGCTTGCAATCCATCATTCCTGCACATTAGAAATTAAGGACACAAAAGAATATTAATGTTACAACTTACAACCTAGATTTGACTAAAATGAACCAAAATTCCATCCTATCAAAGCTTCAAATATTTTTAAAACAAGAAAGACACTAAACTAAACTGTTCCACATTTAGGATTCGCAAAGTACACAGATCAAGATAGCATGACCGAGTAACATAAAATCCACCTTCAAACAAGAAATCATTACCAAACAATAAAATATGACTCCTCAGAGAGCAAACTATGAAATATTTTGAAAATGCAATATATAAGTCCTAAATAGTAAATTCTGGAATAACTTGTCTGTAGCGATTAGGTGGCAAAAAAAACTCTTAGAAAAAGCTTAAAGATGCCACTATAAGGAACATGGTCGAGAAGCATTTGCTAATTCATGCAACCTTAATAAGCAAATCAGTGTAATAATACAGATAGAAAAGAGGGGTTGTAAATATTTTCTGATTTCATATTTCTGAATTCAAGCATTTCATTTTAGCCAAACAAGAAATTGACCAAAGAAGAGTGCAGAATAAGAAATGAGGTCTGCTTTTGCTCTTCCTCTAACAGCTATTCATATTTACTTATCATATTATTTCCAAAAAGTGCTATTCTTTATACCACATAAAAGCTTGGAAAGTACACTTACCCAAGCTGGGCATACTTTTTTGGCAGCATTGACGCAACCTTATCTGTAAACTGCACATACACATCAGATTAAAGACAGGCCATTTACATAACTATCTATGAACATGTAACCAAAAAAAAATTAGAAAATGTTTAAAAGCATGGGTATTTGATTTTCATGGCCCAAACCTCAAGAACAGGCCGGTATATAGATGCTGCTAGATATAGGCCTTGCTCAGGCAAGACAGCTGCAGAGCCATAACCTTCTTGCGAAACATTGGGACCCTTCCTACTCCAACCTTGGCGAATAAGGTCAACTCCTATGTCGTATATAAGGCATATGGCAATAAATGTCAATTGCAATTCCACAAGAAAAGGAAAGACAGTTTGAAATCAACACAACAAAAGTTATCCTAATCTGACCAACTGAATCAAGTAAATTTGGATTTAAAAACTGACATATCTTGAAAGAGCTAAAACTGTAAAATTCACATTTAACATGCTTCCTCCAGGTAACAAACATGCAATACTTCAAGTTAAGAATTTTCAATACATGCTCTCAATCACATATAAGAAAGAGATATAATTCAATAATGTTTATGGAGGAGGAGGAGCAACAAGCTTCTACCACAAAATTTTGGACACAAGATGAATTGTCCATTCATTACTCTCTTTTACCATTTGTAAATTCCTCTAAAGGAAATGCCCAAGAAAGAATAACAATTATATAATAGTAACACATATTTGCACTTCTGTTACTCTTCAGGATTTAATTCATGAAGTCAAGCTCACCAGTAAAGATCTTACAAACAATTGGACAGATATGAAGCCCTCCTTGACCAATTCATACTAACGATAACAATTAGAGAACCAGATCGAACTATAAAATAAAATTCTTTAACCAAGGAGAGTGCATAATATATATCAAATCAAATTACTGACTTTAAATAAGGTGTGGCAAAAGACCATTTTCCAATTTAGTAAGTTTTGCAATATCCAATTTTAGCATACCCTGGTTAGGAACTGATATGGAAGCATCGGTGAAACGGAAAGCAAAAGTGAGGCCGTCTTCTGATTCATCCCTGCAACCAACACAATGAACTTATTTCAATGTTTGCATGACACATAATCCAAGGTGAAAATTTAATAGGATATTATCACAGTTATGGTAAAATAAAAGGGGTGCTAGCATATCACAGTTATATATAATGTAATTATGTAAACCATCTAACCATTTAATAGATATAGGGGAGAAGCCCAACATAAATATAAAGCCATAGCAACCTCAAAAGCCAAGAATTAACTGATGAAACCACTTAATACTCCCCCCCATGAGCAAGCCAACACTAGACAATGACAACAATGAGCAACCTAACAAACTTGGGCTCAAATGCCAAGTTAAGAATCCAACCTAAAACCAATTAGAAATTATGGCGTGGCTCAACTTAAATGTAAAGTACAGCAAAACCAACACTTGAATGAATGTACGGTAAAACCACTAAAGAAGTAATACCACATCCATAACATATAGAATGGAAAACGATAGAGATGCTAACCATTTTCAATTCATTGCTGCAATTCTGCTGAAATTAGAATTCCTGATTAGCTAGGATTGCAGTTCCATGTGAGTGGAGTAATCACTCAAGACAGTAATAAGTGATTACAATGCAAGCCTATAGGCTGAACTATGATTTATAAAGCGTAAATGGTAGGTCAGTTTCAATAAGCGGCCATCACTCAAGTTACATAATGATTACAGCTTTTCAGCTGTTATATCTCTTATTCTGAAAGTCATGACTCCATTTTGTGCAAAAGTTAGTTCGAAATTATCATCAATCAAAGACAACAGGAAGGGGTAGAAAGTAGGGATTTATTAAGGCATATTTACACCAATGGGAAGTATATAGCTACTTTATCTCTCAACTCAATGAGCTGATATGGAATAGTATCACATACTTATTATTATTATTATTACTGAACAATTCATTTAGGCAATATGGGAAACTACAATATGCCTATTATCAATATTATTATTTAATTTACACTCGTAGCAAAAGGTTTAAATGCTAACTTGGGGGAGTAAATTCATAATTATCCTTGCATTAGCAATGAGTTAATTATGATTGAATGAAAACATATAATCCAGAAGGTAATAAATCTTAAGAAACATGTAAAAGGAAACACACACACAGACACAAATCCTATCAATTGGCTTGATGAAGAGATGAAAGACAGGTCACTTAATCTGGCCTGACGCTACATTTGCTCCACGACCATGTCTCTCTGTTACCACAGTTCATTGATGCCACCTATTCTTTAAATTCTAAAACTTGTGACAATCCTGATCCAACAAATACCATGAACATTCACAATGTCTCTCCAGTCTCCTTACAATCAACATCATGCCAGAATTATAATTAGGCCTTAGTTTCAGTAATCTCTGATAATGACTAAAGCGGTCACTCTTTCTTACAAATAACCCCTTCTGAAATATAATAGCATAAACATATACGGAATCAATCCTCCACAACCCCTTCCCCCCCAACCCCACAAGGACCACAACCCTCTTCCCTCCCCACACAAAAAATGTAAATTAAACATGAAATATGTTAAACAGAGTGGAAATGAACATGAGAAAATATATATTACTTTCTTTTCTTGTTCCGAGTATTATCTCAAGAGACTCTAGTTACTTGCCTCTTTTCTTTTGTAGGAACTTTGCTTGCAAGTCTAGCAGTTTGTACAGCTGCATCAGCCGAAGCAGCCTCAGGAGTTGCTCGAAGAATCTCACATATGAGTTGTTGACATTCGCTCTGCAGAAGATAATTCAAGAAAAAATTGTAAATTGAAGGAATAAAAGTCGAGGAGAAAATATTGGGCCAAAATCTTTTCCCAAAGATTCTTTTGATTCAGTTTTGAAAGAATTCCCATACTGTGAATCAAGGATTAAAGAAACAGAGAAGATTATTGACCTGTAAGACTGTCAAGGAAAAGCCAATACTGTATCCTCCAGTAACTTGAGATGCTTCAGAATCAAGGTTTACATCTATTGACATTGGCTTTGGTGTGTTTGTGTCACTTTGTAGAGAAGATTTTGACTCAATAAGCTCTCCAACAACAACGTGATTCTCTGATCAAATACAGCTGAGAAATTTAGTATCAATATTTAATTTAAATTGTAAATAAAATAGCAAAAAACTAAGAATAATAAGAAAATGTCAATGTCTCACCAAATATCCGAACAACACAATCCAAAATTGAATCAAGAAGCTCTTTTGCAGCAGCCTGTGCTTTTCCTTTAGGAGCCATCACAGGAGAGACAGGGCTCACTGCCAACAAAGCTCCAGCCAATGTTATCCCATTCTGACGCTTCTGTTTTGGTAACTGAAAGCTTTCCAACTGCCCCTTCACAAAATGGAGACTGGTGGTACCGGTTCGAGTGGCTTTATCAACTCCAGATCTTGAAGAATTAATGAATTCTGAATGGGCTTTAATCCTGGATGTGATGATCTCATGAATTGTGGGTCGTAACCGCTGGCTATTACAAGATTTTGGACAGTGACAATAGGTAAATAGATCGTCATGAAGTAAAATTAATAGCAAGAGCAATATCAATTGAAATATTAGAAATATGAGTATTTAAAGTCATCATGCCATATTGTTAATACTACAAGACACACACACACACACACACATAGATATATATTAAAAAAAAAAAGATGCTCAAAATTATTTTTCGCTACGTTTATCATGTAATCATAAATCTAGACTTCTGCTCAAAAAAAAAAAGAATAAAAATCATAAATCTAGACTTATTTCAAGCTCATGTATCTCATTAGACAACCATCTATTACAAAACTCATCAGAATGATTTGATGTAAAGGCATATTAGACTAGTAGTACAGAACCATTTTCAGATTCTATTTTATCTAGGAAAGATTATAAGTTATATTAAATTATGCTATTACATAGGAAACGCAACCAACCATATCACAGCACCAGCTGCAGCTACTTTGTTAAGCAAGCATAGGCACTCCACCATAGTTTGCAAATACTTCACGTGAAGTGGAGCATCACTCTTCTTAATTGTTTCCTGCATCACCGGAAAAAGAACAAAAAATTGTGCTTCAATGCTAGCGGACAGAAAAACTAGTGAAGTATGATATGCGAGACTATTAAGTAAAGTACTCATACAACAAATTCATCAGGAGTGGAATTCATAAGCCACAATGGGATTTGACGGGATACAATTTTGGCATCCTTTCCATCACCACCATTAAGCCTTACTGCATGTCCATCCAAGGCATTATCGTCCAAAGAACCATCATCATCAGGGCCATCAAATGATGATCTGGAAAAAAGGAGAAAAAAAAAGGTGAGTACAAATCTAGGGTCCCTTTGTTCTAGCTGTAAGATTAACTCTGGTGAAAGGAAAAGCAGTTGTGGCTGTGACATTAGCAACAGCAGCTTAAGGTTAAATCACTGCATTTTCTCTCCCCCTGCGAAAAAAAAGCACTACCAGTGCATTTCAACTTGTCCATGTAGGAAAATTGACTACACTGCTTGTTTGCACCTATGAAGAGCAGCGAGAGAGAGCCCAAAAACTGGCTTATATACCCCACATCGTGCTCCCAAAGGGAACCTTAGACAACTGACCGCAGTTTGGAGAAGAAGGAAGAAAGAACTCTGATGACTTTTTGCAGATGTTAAAAACTAAGAGTGTGAAGTTCTGATGATTTACGCATAACAAGAACTTCAAAACCAAATAATCTGATAATGATGGAGCAAATGTAAGTGGCAGGAAAAAACAATTTAAAAATAATTACAGGTTAAGGATTCAGAAATGAACACCAACTACAAGAAAAGGGTTAATCACATCTGAGGTTGCCATAAATTGTAGAGTTTATGATTAAAAACAAATTAAGTCACCCAAATTATTCCTTCATAGATGGTAGAAACTCATAGAACTCTACAGACTAACTAAAGTAGAAATGAAGGCTGCTTGACCAATATTTTGGAAAAGAATAAAGAACAGTTGCAAGACCCTTGACAGCAAATGGATGATTGATTCATGCTTATGCTTATACTAATGCAAATAATACCATCATAACTGTTACAGCAAAAGGAGTGTCATATTTTAAATTTATAAAATACTTCAAGAATGACGGGCAAACACAACCAAATCAAGAATTGTAATTTAATTTAATTCTTTCAATGTAAGACAAGAAAAGGTCAGTACATAGACAAAAGAAAATTTAAAAACAAATGAACCATCTAGACTTACCCTCCATCAATGGAACCGGGCCTGTATGATCCATCTACAAGTCCATGATCACCCTTCACTGACCTGGTTCTTCGAGACACAGGTTGTGAACTATTTGCTGCAAATGCAACAGCTGTGGTTGTTGGCACTTCATCATCCTTATCATGCATGCTTGAAGAAACTGAGCTGCAGAATTAATCAGCTCAATGACAAAAAGTTCTGTAATCAGGAAAGCTTTTTCCAAAAATGCATCTTATTGACATAAACAAAATGCAGAAAATATAGTCAGATAAGATATCTCTTTCTTTCCAGTTCAATATGATGAGACCATCAATCACAAAAACAATGACATAAAAGATGGGTATGTTAGGTCAGACACTATCAGGTCTATACTGCATTATAATAAGAGAAATAAATAAGAGGATACCCAAAAGCTCAGAATGGAAAATCAATCCCTTAATTGATAGAAAGTACCTGTATTCACCCTTATTGTAAAGATGGGCGTGCAAATCCTCCAAAACTTTAAAGAACAGAACACCTCGCAACTTTGTCAGTTCGGATCGAACGTCTTGGAGAGCACCAACCTAGATTATATTAACTTAGACTGTTTTAGTGCAGGCAGAACATAGGAAAGCTCTCTATCTTGTTTTAGTTTAAGAAAGAAAAGTTTCATAGACAAAGCTGAACAAGCTATAAGTGTAAAAATTATTTAAACCAGTAGAAGATGACACCAACCAAAAAGGTGTTCAACATGAAATAGTTAGCCCAAGAAGAATTACAGCATTTGAGAAAGTGAACCACTTTACAGGCTTTTGACAAGCATTTTCTCTTGACATTTCAATTGCATTTGCTTCCAGTTTTAAAAAACATTAATAAGTGAAAGAATTATAGAAATGATTAAACTGGAGCTTGTTTAAGTTCAACTATATGTACCGCTAAGCAACTAATCAGTCTAAAAGCTTCAAGCTGAAAAAAATGGTTGCAAATAGTTCCTGAATGCCTCTTCAATTGTCAGATCAACAACTTGACAATTAATTTACACAAAAACACAAGAATAGCACAAAGACAGTACTGAGGTAAAAGTGCATGAAAAACATTTTAGTTGAAACCAAATTTAGATTAAATGTTCTACTAAGAGAGTTGCACTTGCAGAGTTAACACAAACATATAATGTCTGTTAAACAATGTTTTGAGTTTTAACCTATTAACTAGATCGGTTAGCGTGCACAAAGAGTACACGTTACATGTTATCCCAACTCTATGCCGTGCCTCATGTTTGAGATCTTTATCTTTCCCTTAGTTTTCTCTTTATCCCCCCATCACTCTGTCTTCTTCACTCTGCCTCTCTTCCCAGTTTTCTCTCATCCGAAGAGCAATTAGAAATAACATCTCCAACTAGTCAAGAAAATCAAACAGTCATGACCTATAAATCTAAGAGTTCCACTAAGTTTTATAAGCATAGTCTCAATGAATCGTTTGACCTATAACTCTGATTTGATTTGATTTTTTCATTTTGGGCATTCAAGCTTAAGTTTTGCCTTCTGTAGCTAGATTTACTCTTTGTATAGTCAAACCCTTGGACATTTTTTAATGGTTGGATTTAATTTTGTTGCAATTATTGTGTATAGTAATCTATCAATGTTATGCCACAGACACATGGAGAAAAAACATTGACAATGGTAAGAAAGGGAAAAGAGAGAACATCGTGATAGAATCTTGCAAAACTGTGTAACAGATTTTATTTAGAGGTTTATGTCTTTATTTTCTATAGTGTAGGCTTCAATACAAAACTTGGTCAAAATACAAAGGTTCTGTGCATATCTGCCAGACATTCAAGAAATCCCTTACACTGGGCCTTTGCTATATTGTGAGGTAAACAAGGATCCAATTTTGGAGGCCTATCAACTTTAAGATGGAGACCTAAATTATTTCTGTCAAGCAACAAGTTACTTCACAGATAAACATGGAGAGAAGTTGAAACTAGAAACTGAACCATTGGCATAACATTTTAAGCCAGTGCTACTCTTATCTACTAATCTGCAGCAACATTTGCTAAACCGAACTTAAATGAAAAAAAAGTGAAGAATGAAAACAGAAACTGCTTGCAACATATTATAAATTACCGTTTGAAGGCCCTCCCTCTCAAGCATCAATGCCGACTGAACATGCAATTGAGCTGCAGCATAATATTGCTTTTCAGAAATGAGTTTCTCAATACGAGCAGGAACCTGATCCACGTCACATATAAGATGTTGATTCATCAGATTTATTGGATTTATTGCAGGAACATCTTAAGTCATGAGAAGGAAATGAAGTGCCAAACCCCAATGCAGATGATGTAAATACTAATAAATACTATATCTTATGATAACGATGGACAAACCTTGGATATGCCCTCAATCTGATCTAACAAGGATATTATGTGACGCAATGTAACAGATCGATACCACAACTGATGCAACTGTTTATTGCGTGCACCAAGGCGTCTCTTTGCCTCGGCCAAGTCAACCTTTAAGTCACCAATACTTTCAGCAGATTCACTGAATAACCGCAAAATCTGCAGCAAATGGACAGTTAGTAATAAGAAATGTGCCCACGCTACTCTCCTTATTAAACCAAAGCTAAAGGAAACGAAAAGAGATAATGACAAAAAAAAAAAAGATGGCACCTCAAGAAATTACCATACCATAGATAGTTTGTTCTAAAGGCAAATTTATTAAATTATTTGTTTATTTTTTTTGTAATATTTAATTATTTGCTTATTTAGCGAGTTCTGTTTGAAGTTTGAACAGACATATAACTACTTTGGTCATTCATGCCTCTCAAACTCTTATCTGACAATTATACATGCGATAGGATTCATTACTAATTACCACGAGTGTCTAATAACATAGGAAAAATGATCAAAAAGAAAAAAAAAATGATTAGAGATTGAAGTACTCAATCAAGGGACCATAGGTAATTATTATACCTACTATTAATTTTATGAGCAATGCCCTCATTGAACGCCACATGGCGTTTTGCTTCTTTTACATGTGTTAATTGTTAATCTCTTCAAACATTGTTTATCATCTTTGTATTCATTAAATAGTGAGTTTTATTATTATTATAAAATAATTCTATTATATATATTATTGTTAATTGTGTGGTTTATTCAATTGAACCTATTAAATAAGTACACATACCAAACAATACAAAATGCAATGAACTATTGGATTTAAAGAAAAATACAAGCACCTATTGTTATTAATTGTGTTGTTTATTCAATTGAACCTATTAAATAAGCACACATACCAAACAATACAAAGTGCAATGAACTATTGGATTTAAAGAAAAATACAAGCACTAAAATGACTATAAATGGAGAATAGTTTTAGAACAAAACTCGCAAGACCAAATGGAAAAATAAGTGAAAAAGAAAGGAATGATGGTAGGCGTATATAATTGCTTTTCAAAAAATAAAATATAATTACTTTCTTAAGCAAATTTTCTTAGAATAACATCTAGATTCGATTTCTTAAAATAGTTTTCTTAACAAAATTTATCAAATAGACCATCCGCACGCGAAGCGCGGGCTGTGAAACTAGTATTTCTATATTAGATGCTCTAAACAAGTTTCTTGCTTTAAAGGCAAAATATATATATTGCTTTGCTTTGGAAAATCATCTTCATTTCAAATCCAAAATAGAATAACAATCCTTCTCATATATTTAGCCCGTTTTCAGTGCTCCTACTTTCCAAGGGGGCATCACTTATAGCACTCCTATTGGTCTTAAAATGCATTCATTTTCAAAACTTTCCAAATCAAAATTCTTGCACATAATTGAAAGAAAGAAAGGAAAAAAAAGGAAGATGAAGAAGAAGAAGCAAATAAGGCTTAAGTTTGTAAACTTAACATAGCATGGCCTCTCAAAATAAACAAATATTGTGGGGTTGGATCAAAATGGTGGGCAAATATTAAAGGATGGAGAGGCAATGTATCAGAGAGAGGAATTTTTAGTAATATACTAAACTTAGATGTATCTAGATCCCATTGAAAATAACTCCACAAAGATTCATTCAGGACAATAAACAAAACTCTAGTTGAATTCAAATAGTAGATATCATTAAGTATCCAACTATGGACCCAAAATTACCTGTAAATACTTGCAGAGAAAAATATGAGTAAATGATACATAGGCTCAACAAAATAACCACCAGATAGCTATTGAAACAAATGAATTAGAAAGTTAACCAAAAGTAACCAAAAAAAAACACCATTTACCATCACATTCATACTAGAATATTAAAAATACAAACAGAAACTTGACAAGCATGCTGTACAAAATTTATCTTTGAAAAAATCTATTAAAGAACCTGAGAATAATTTTGAATTGCTTTGTTGAAGCCACCATGGTAAGCATGCACAACTTCATCTACAACATCCTCGACAACATCGCTTTGGTCCTTTAAAATTCGGAGTTCACCTTCACGATCTTTTGATGTCAGGATACGGACAACATGAGGCAGTGAATCAAAACGTGCAGCTGCCCAGTTCTCATCTATTCTCGCAAGTTCATCCCTCAGATACTGCATTTAATCATAAGCAAACAGAACAAGAAACGTCAGAAAAATTTCTTAAACACATAAGTTCATCTAAAAAAACATAATGTTATTTTCCTCCCCCGAAATTTAAATATCACATTGTTCACCACAAATAGATGCTTGATTGTACCAAACTAAGCTGCCCGCAAATCAACAGAATAGTACCATCCATGTAAAGCATCCTATTCTAAACCATAATAAAATCAGATATCTCTTCTAATCATTTCCAACATCTTGTCAAAACTTGCAAGAAGTTACAATGACATTATCTATTTGCTCTTATTATTTGCTTCAAACTTCTATATGCAAAAAGCGGGACTGAAAAGTGAGTTTGAATACATAAGGGATCTTCCTTTCTTTCTCTTTTCCATATTAAAAATTTCAGTATTACATCTTTCCTGGAGAACAACAAAAGAATTTTGCATGATAACATAATTGATTAGAACTAGTACATTTGCTATTTATTCAATATTAATCAATTACAATTTTGCTAAGAAAAAGCAAAGAATCAAAACAACATCCAAATAAAGCCTAAAACCCCTAGGATGAGGAAATGAGAGAATGAAACTTACTTCTTTGTCTGGAGGAATGGGAAATCCATCAAAAATCCCCATCTCAAAAAGTCTCACTTATCCCAAGCTATAAAACTCAAATCATCACAACAAAGCTTTTAATCCCACCTGAAAAATTGATAAGAAGACAAATTAAAAGTAAACAGGAAAAAGAGAATTAAAAACAAAAATTGCGTATATTACTAGCTAAGTTAGAGCTCAGTGCCAGAAAGTAAAGTTGAACTGAACTTTTTACACTAATAACAAAATTGAATTACACAGAGAGAAGGTATAAATTCACATTTCGACAATCTTCTTTCCCTTCAATTTTCCATTGTTTTCACAGTTACCAAACAACAGACAACGAAAAAGAAAGAAGAAAAGCTAAAATTCCAGAAAAGCACTTCTAGATCCAGTACGGGGATTACCAGACTAGAAAATTTTCGAGCAATGCGAACTTAATTAAAATATCCAAAAATTAATAAATAAATATTGAAAGAAAGTGAGAAGTTCAACAAGAAAAATTCTGCGATTCAAGGAATCAAAAACAGATCATAGCATAGCAATTTTGAGAACAAATATAATCAAATAACGCCAAACACGACATCTTTTCTTATCGAGACGAAGAAGAACAAGAAGCGAATTGAAATTATGAAAATCAGTGAAGAAACATAAGAATAACAAAGTGAGTGAGCTTCATTCGTGTTTCTTGGTACCAAGTGTAAAACGATGCCGTTCAAAGCGCGTTCTTGCAATTCAAACGCCGAGCTCGCCTGAGAAATCAGATCTTTCAATGGCAGAAGAAGAAGACGAAGAAGGAAAAAAAAGAAATGTCAAAATCTTGGGATAGAAGAAAAAAGAAGAAGAAGAGCGATTTTTTGGAGCTGTCAAATATTGATTTTCTTTTTTAATTTCTAATTTCAAATGGATCACACACACGGTCTTAAAACGGGTCGGTTCGGATTTTTATATATTTTTAAAAGAAAAGAAAATGAAAAAAGGGGAAGATACGAATGTATGGCCTTTTTTTTCACAAAAAAAAGAAAGAATGTATGGCCTTTTTATTGGATTTAATTTAATTTAATGTTAATATTTCATGCTTATATCATATTTTATTTATGGCATAATAATATTTTGGCCCCTTAACTTGTAAAGAAGAATATTTTAACACTTCAACTCCTAAATTTACCAATTACATCATTGAATTTGTTAAAAAGGGACAACTTACTTTCTTTTTTATAGGAATTGGTACGGCTCCGTTAATAATTTTCTAATAAGTATCATAGATTCTGTGTGAAATTGCGTCAAATTATCAATAAATGTCATAAAATGGGTGAGAAATCACCTATGATGGTGTGAGAAATGTTGATTTCATAAATTTTTTTATACTTCTCACACCACCAATGTTGTAATATTTCTTGTTAATATCGTGACATTTCTCAAAACAATAACGCGATTTTTTATCAACTTCATGACACTTTTCAAAAAATTTATGAAACTAGCATGTTGTAGCGTCTTAGGTGATTTCTCACCAATCTTATGTCGCGTCTCACAATTTAACGCGATTAACCACCAATTTTATGACACTTCTCAAAATTTTTAAATGATTTCATATGTATTTCACACCAATCTTAAGTCGCTTCTCACAATTTTTTTCAAACTTTTCATGTCACCCATATTGCAATATTTCTTATCAATCTTATCACAATTCTTGACAATTTGACATGATTTCTCAGCACTTTTATGTCAATTCTCACCAATTTTTGATACTCCTCATGTTGCTCATGTTACGATATTTCTCATCAATCTTATGACATTCCTCGTTGATTTGACGTGATTTCCCATCAATTTTATGGTATTTCTCAAAAGTTGTATGACATTGATATTTCTCACCCGGTTACATAATTTTTGAATAACGTTATGTCGTTTCTCACAAACTTTTTTATATTCTTCACTCTGATATTTCTCATCATTCTTATGACATCTCTCGCCGATTTGACGCGACTTCCCACAAATTTTATGACACTCCTCAAAACTTTCATAACATTGACATTCCAACCATTCATAGGCGATTTCTCATCAAATCTTATGTTGCTTCTCACAAAAATTTTGTGATACTCCTCATGTTGCGATATTTTTCATCAATCTCATGACATTTCTCATTTATTTGACGCGATTTTTTTATCAATTTTATGATATTAAGATTTCTCACCCGTTTCACAATATATATATATATATATATATTTGCACCAAACGACAAGATATTATATTTAACTATTAAAAAGGAAGGTACAGGCTGAGGGGCGATGTATGTCCCTTACTATATGGCCATTACATAGATCCAAAAGGGCCCTTGGCCTAAGGGCATGCTGCAATTGATTAAAAGACAATGAAGTTCTAGTGGAGGCAGCTATAGTAGCCAGATAGTCGGCTATACTATTACATTCTCGGTAAACAAAAGAGAGCCTGACTTCCTTGAATCTTGTCGCCAAGAGACAGCACTCAGAAGTAAGGATTTGTAGCAGCGGAGGGAGTTGCTGCTGATCCCTGTTCCTGTAAAAAAAGATAAACAGTGCTTAAGGAATCAGTTTCTATCCAAAGTCTTGGAACACCAGCATTGAGGGCAAGTTGCATTCCAAGCTTAATGCCTTGAAGTTCTGCAACGGCAATATCAGTGATCCCAAGGAAACATGAAAATGCAGATATTAGATCACCAGTGCAATTTCTAATAACTCCACCACAATCTGAAAAACCAGGATTACCAATACATGACCCATCGGTGTTTAGTTTGAAAACATTAGGAGGGGGGTGACCATGATAGGTTAATCATGTGTACAGGTTTTTGTTGAGGTAAGTGAGTTAAAACCATAAGTGATTTAAGCATAGGCAAAATAATATTAATGGCTGAATTAGGAGAAAAATGTTTATGATTGTAAAGTGATTCATTCTTAATTTTCAAGATTTGCCAAATAAGGGAAATAAATATAGATGCATGTGGTAAGTATATTTCATTATAATTGAATAAAGTGTTATGACCATGTAAGTTTTTGATAAAGATGATGAGATTATCATAAGAAGGATTCTAACCCCAATCAAAATGAGTCCATAAAGAGTGGAGGTGATGACATTGATGGAAGGTATGTGTAAGGGTTTCAGGTTGAGTAGGACAAAGATGGCAATCAGGGAATGGGATGATATTTTTTTTGTGCAGATGGTCAGCTGTAGGTAGTTTTTGATGGGCACACAACCATGCACAGAAGCGAATTTTTGGTAAGACTTTGTTATTCCATAGGTGATGCCATGGTAAAGTTGGGAAAGGGAGGGGTGAATTCTGATAAATTAAATGCCGGTATAAAGAGGAAGTGGTGAAAACGCCGGTGTGGGAGAGAGACCACCTGAGCTGATCAAATATTGGGTAAGAAGGTATAGGAATTGACTTAATAGTATTGAGTACCCAATGAGGGAGGAGGTCAGCTACTGTATCCAGGCGCCATGAGTGAGTGAAAGGATCAATGACATCACTGACTAAGATAGACTCTAAATGTTCTGGTATAGTGGTAGTAGCGAGTTGATTAAGAACAAAGTTATGTAACCATATCATGCCAGAAACTAACCGAAAGACCATTACCAATAGTCCATGCCTTATGTTCGGAAATAAATTTTTTACATTTCGTAAACCATTTCCATAAGACGGAGCAATTTTGAGAATGAGGTGCATCCGGTAAAGAGGTATGGAGTGCATATTTTGCTTTTAACAGTTTGGCAGTGAGGGAATCGGGTTTTGTGTACACTTTCCAAAGCTGTTTAGTGAGTAAAGCTTGGTTAAATTCTTTAATAGAATGAATACCTAACCCTCCAATCTCCTTAGGGGTGGTGCATATGCCCCATTTAACCAAAGGCATCTTATTTTGGTGTTGTTGGGGACTCCATAAGAAGTTCCTCATTACAGAATTGAGTTTGCTAAAGACTGAGGTAGGGATCATAAAGCATGACATGGTATAAATTGGTACGGAAGATAGGACCGATTTAATAAGAATTAATCGACCTGCACATGAGAGTAATTTATTATACCATTTATTAAGGTGGGACTGAAAGGAGGTTAGTAAGTGATCAAAGTAACTTTGAGTTATTCTACCTACTTGAAGGTTTAATCCCAAGTATTTAATGGGATCAGAAGTAATAGGTACATGAAGCAGATGACTAATATGCTACTGCAAATCTATAGAGGTATTAAGTGAGAATATTAATGAGCAATTATGAAAATTTAGTGACTGCCCTGATGCCGAACAGAAGTTATGGATTAAAAGATTAAGAAAGTGACAATTTTCAGTTGAGGTTTTGCCAAAAATTAGGCAGTCATCTGCATAGCAAAGAGCTGGGATATGTGGTCCTGATCTAGAAGCCTTTAAAGGGACACAAAGTTTACGTTCAGTGGCCGTGATCATTGATTTGTTGAAAAGATCAGAACAAAGGATAAAAATATAAGGTGAGAGAGGGTCACATTGTCTTAGCCCTCTAGTAGGGATGATTGGCTCTGAAAATTGGTGATTAATAAGTAATTTAAAAGAGGGAGTCCTAATACATTCCATTATTTATTGGATCCAAATAGAAGAAAATCCATAATGTTGTAAGCATAGTTGAATGAAAGACCAATCTAGTTTGTCGTAAGCTTTTTCATAATCAAGTTTAAGAGCAAAATAAGATGCGTTGGTGGAGGTCTTTTTATTAAGTGAGTGCATTAATTCATGAGCCAATATGAGATTATATGTTATGTGTCTTCCAGCAATAAAAGCATTTTGGAGTGGGCTTATAAGTTTATTAAGGATAGGCTTAAATCTAGACACAATAATGGATGAAATGATTTTGTAAATGGTATTACAAAGGCTTATTGGCCTAAAGTGACTGATCTCACTAGGGTCTGCTCTTTTGGGTATAGAGATAACAAAAGTTTCATTGAGTTTCTTAAGAAGATGACCCGAGTGGAAGAAGCTCTTAACTAAGTTTATGACAGATGTACCAATAAGACTCCAGTAGGCTTTGAAAAAGCCTGCAGTAAGTCCATATGGGCCTGGAGCTTTATTAGGATGCATCTTCCAAATACAATTTTTAATTTCATTTTTAGAGAAAGGCCTATTTAACCAATTAATATCCTCAGCTGAAAGTCTTGGAAGATTATCAATAAGAGAGAAATTGAAATCTGAGACATTAGCAGCAGTGTAAACACTCTTATAGTAATTAGTAAAAGCATTCATTATATGTTGAGAATCAAACAACCAAGTAACCAACCATTCGATGTTGAGATGAAGTTGATGGTATTGTCCTTTCTTCTTTGTTTGACTTTGGAGTGAAAGTAAGATGTATTATTATCACCTGCTGATATCCATTTGCCATGAGCTCTTTGAGCCCAGAATTGTTCTTCTAATTTATCAAGGGAGTTAATCTGATTAATTACAGTTTGTTCTTGACTTCTTGTTGTTGTAAGACTTTTGATGGGCTAGTTCTAAAATTGGATTGTATTTCTTCAAGAGTAGTATGTAGTTGATTTAATTGATATTTGACATGGCCAAAACAAAATTTTTTCCAGTGTTTGGATTTAGAAGCTAAAGTTTTGCATTTTAAGGAGAAATCATAAGCATGTGACCCAGTTGTGGTGGATGACCACACATTTTGGACAATATCCTTATAGTCATTCCTATGTAACCACTGATTTTCAAACCTAAACCTAGGCGGAAAATATTGAGTGGCTGGGTTTGTATCTAAAATAAGAGGAAGGTGGTCAGAGCCGGAGGATGGGATGTTTGTTAGTTTAGCTCTATGATAAGAATTCAGCCAAGAATGATTAGCTACCCCTCGATCTAGTCTTTTCCTAATGTGATAGTGACCAGGCCGTTTATTATTCCAAGTATATATAGGACCATTAAAACCTAAGTAAAAAATATCACAATTTGTAAGGCAGTCATTAAATTTCTCAATAGCAGATGTATTGGTTCGAAAATTACTACATTGTTCAGTGACATCCAAAATGCAATTGAAGTCCCCAAGCATTAACCAAGGTTCATTAATAGATGATGAGTTTTTTATGAGTTAAGTGGTAAGCCAATCCACATTAGTAGAAAAAGGGTTAAGATTAATGACTATAGAAATTACTAATAGTTAAGTGTTAAGTGTTAATCTTCAATCTATATATTATTCGACTACTTAACACTTAACACTTAACTATTAGTTAGTAGATTTAAGTGTTAAGTGTTAATCTTCAATCTATATATCATTAATACTATATATTATTTTTAGTGACTATAGAAATTACTTAAAGGCCAAATTGAAGATTAATGTGGTGACTCCTTTTGGCTTTTTTTGGTCTTTTCTCACTTTTCGGGTGACTAAAAAGACCCTCGATGAATTTCCACCCTTACTTTTCCTGCTGCCTTTTTTTGTCATTTACTATTTTTATATTTATGATTAAGTGTGTTTTAATTACATATTAATTGTGTGTGGATATTAGGATTTACCGGTTCAACTCCTCTGCCAGAATTCCAAAGGATTGGTGCTATAAATGTATCTGCAATAATGGTTGATTCATGGGTAAACTATTGACATTCCAGTTCTGTTTTCCTTTCGTCTTCATTTATATTTGGGTGGGTTTCTTCTTCCCTAACATTTATCTGAATTGGTTTCACATGGACTCCGTTCTGTTTCCTAAAATTTCCATGTGGACGTTGATAAAATCCTTCCAGTTAATTTAGCAGCGCCTTAGGATGGCATACCCTAAAGTGGGGAGCTTCCACTTCTCACCGCAACATTTTGAGGTAAATCTGGATTCATTTGTTGATTATATTATTTGATACTTAAAATTAACATTTCCTTATTCCTCTTTTATTTTACAAAAAGTTTTTCTTAATAAAGTGTTTTTTTTAATTTATCATTCGACTTCCTTTTTATTGAGGTTTCCATTAGTTGCTTATATTTAATATATTTCCACATTTCCAAAAGCACAGTTAGCCAATGTTAAGTACAACCATTTTGTGATGCATTGTATAAATTTTATATGCTCCTGCAAATGCTCTCAACTAATTCAACTTTTCTAGGCCGTAATCTCAATTTAGGGCCCGAACTTTCATAATAAGTTCAAATAAGGGCCCCAAAACACAATTTCAACGAATTAGAAGACATACTAAGTAAATTTTTACAAATTAGGTTTCCCTTAATTATATGAAAACCAATGTTTGTCATGCGTACACATCAATTTTGATAGAAAAATGATGTTATTATATTAATTAAAAATCAAAACATATTAATCCATATAAATTCAATAAACATAGTATGATATAACATTTTCCGTGCTTTTTAATTTATATACATCTCACACACTAGTATTAACTAACATCTTGCACAATATGTCATAACTAAATATGTACTTTAATTTGTTGAAATTGTGTTTTGGGGCCCTTATTTGAGCTTATTTAAAAAGTTGAAGCCCTTATTTGAGACTTTAGTCATTTTCCTATAACAACTATACATGCTCTTTGACTACAAAAAATTAGGCCTTTTTTATGCAGAAGCCAAATTCTTCCACCTACCCGAGTTCATTAATTTAACAATTGCAATCAAGATTAAAAATGACCGCAGCATACTATGTTTTTTTAGATAATCAACATACATTTCAAGCAACAATTAATATTAGTTTTATTTTGATGAATTATCTAAAGAAGATGACTGCAGCGCAAGCGCAGGCCGCCCTGCTTGTAATGGTTGATTCATGTGTAAACTATTGATATTCCAGTTCTGTTTTCCTTTCGTCTTCATTTTTATTTAGGTGGGTTTCTTCTTTCCTAACATTTCTCTGAATTGGTTTACATGGATTTCGTTCTGTTTCCTAAAATTTCCAGGTGGACATTGATAAGATCCTTCCATTTAATTTAGCAGCGCCTTCGGATGGCATAACCTAACGTGGGGAGCCTTCACTTCTCACTGCAACATTTTGAGGTAGATCTGGATTTATTTGTTGATTTATATTTATTTGATACTTAAATTTAACATTTCCTTATTCCCCTTTTTATTTTACAAAAAGATTTTTTTTTTATTTATCATTCGACTTCCTTTTTATTGAGGTTTATATTAGTTGCTTATATTTAGTATATTTCCACATTTCCAACAGCACAATTAGCCAATGCTAAGTACAATCACTTTGTGATGCATTGTGTAATATGCTCCTGCAAATGTTCTCAACTAATTCAATTTTCCTACGACAACTATACATACTCCTTGACTACAAAAAATTAGGCATTCCTTATGCAGAAGCCAAATTCTTCCACCTATCCGAGTTCATTAATTTAACAATTGCAATCAAGATAATCAACATACATTTCAAGCAACAATTAATATTAGTTTTATTTTGATGAATTATCCAGAGATGGAGGAGTATAATTTTAGCTTTATTTTGATGAATTACCTAGAGATGGAGTAGAATTTAGGTAATGCACTTTTAGAATGAAAGAGAGGTCATGCGTTTTGCATTATATATGCGAATTATTTGTTTCGATGTATGAGTTTCTCCTAACTGATTAATTAACAGCCAATGCAATATCTTCTTACAAACCGACTTAAACTACTGAAAAAATATAACCCTAATAAGAAAATGGCTGCAGCGCAAGCGCAGGCCGCCCTGCTTGTATAATGATTAATGATGCGTGTTAATCACACAAACAAACAACCTTGTCCAAATATATCCTAAATTGACCAAATCCTAAAATGTCATATCATAAATTAAAACTTTTGAAAGGCTCGTTATATCATAAATTAAAACTTTTTGCAAGGCTGTCGACAACCTAATGGTTAAAGCTTAAGACTTCTTGTGGGAGGTTCCGGGTTCGAATCTTGGATGGCGGGTGGGATTAAGGGAGAAGAGAGGGTTACCTTAACTCATTTAAATATTGTTCATGAGTAGAAAAAAAAAAACTTTTGAAAGGCTTGGTTGTGAGAGTGATGGTCCTATGGACTCGAGTCCGTGGGAGTTATCACGCAATCGAGGCTAAATCACAAGTATGATCATATATTCATGTGAATTTTAAGTTTACACATATAGTCTTTTAAATGAATTTTAGTTTGAAATGTGAAATTTTTTAAAATTTTGTATTTAGTGAGGTAAAAGTTCAACATAAAGTTTCGTACCAAATAAATTTTTCTTTTGTTCAATTAAGGATATTAATAATTAAGATACGATTTGAACATGAAATTTAACTCTAAATAAATTTTTTATTTATTTGATGGGTAGATATGAACTTCTAAACATTAGGTTAACTTAAAATTTACATGAATATATGATCATACGTGTGATTTAGCCTTTATTACGTGGTAACTCCTACAGACTCGAGTCTATACCATCAAATCACCTTTATTACGTGGTAACTCCCACAGACTCGAGTCCATACCATCACTCTGGTTGTGAATTGAACAAGTGATCAAAGTTATTATATCCCAAATTGATTATTTAGCCAAATAGATTACTTCGTTGAATCAGGGGTATATATATAAAAAAAATTACTGGCTTTACTGCTTTTTTTTTATATAACGATTAAGTGGATTTTATTTTCGCAGGCGTTAAGTTGGTTTACTTACCTGCTACTTATAATAATTTAATATCAAAAACTTTCAGTAAAATTTACTCAGGAAACAAACACCACCGTTTCTTCCGCCATAACCACCACCCTTCCCACCTCTCCCTGAGTAACTACTGTTGAAGAAAAGTCATGAACCCAGCAAATCAAACCCCTGATCAATTTTCCCAATTTCCTCTTCCCCATTTTACTCTCACTCCTCCTTTACCTGACCCTACCCCTAACCCTAATTTTTCTCCAATCCCAGCTCCATCTCCATCTCCAACTCCAACTCCAACTCCAATCCTAAACCCTAACGCTAATGCTACTCCTCCTCTCAATGATTACCTTCTCTCCTTCCCAGTCCCCAGAAAACGACGTCGTGGCAGGCCTCAACGCAGTGCTTCGACGTTCCTTACTTTCCCCAACGGCTCCTTCAATCCCAACTTCCCTAACTCTCACCCTAACCATAATTCGATTTCCTTATCATCGACGGCGACGACGCAAGCTATACCACCCAGAATCGCCGACGAAATCATTGTGATCAACAAGGAATCAACGGCAGAGGCTCTTACCGCTCTCTCTGCCGGATTTCCCGCTGATTCTCTGACTGAGGAAGAAATTGACTTTGGCGTCGTTTCTTCGGTTGGTGGCATCGAGCAGGTAAATTATATTCTCATCCGGAATCACATTATTGCGAAATGGCGCGAAAATATATCAAATTGGGTGACTAAAGAAATGTTTGTTGATTCCATACCAAAACATTGTAGTTCGCTTTTAGATTCTGCATATAATTATTTAGTTACGTATGGATATATAAATTTTGGGGTTGCCCCAGCAATTAAGGAGAAAATTCCGGCGGAACCTAGCAAAGGCAGCGTTGTTATAATTGGTGCTGGATTGGCCGGGCTGGCTGCGGCTAGACAGTTAATGAAGTTCGGGTTTAAGGTGACTGTTTTGGAAGGGAGGAAAAGAGCAGGTGGAAGGGTTTATACCAAGAAGATGGAAGGAGGGAATAGGCTGAGTGCAGCAGCGGATTTAGGTGGGAGTGTTTTGACAGGTACATTGGGGAATCCTTTAGGGATTGTGGCTAAACAATTGGGTGCTTCTCTGTTCAAGGTGAGAGATAAGTGCCCACTTTATAGGATGGATGGGAGGCCGGTGGATCCAGATATGGATACAAAGGTGGAGAAAGCTTTTAATAGGCTTTTGGACAAGGCTGGTAGGCTTAGGCAGTTAATGGGGGAGGTTGCAATGGATGTTTCCCTTGGGGCAGCATTAGAGACGTTTAGACAGGTTTATGGGGATGCAGTGACTGAAGAGGAAATGAATTTGTTTAATTGGCATCTTGCAAATTTGGAATATGCGAATGCTGAACTGCTGTCAAAGCTTTCTCTGGCATTTTGGGACCAAGATGATCCATATGATATGGGAGGTGATCATTGTTTCTTGGCCGGAGGGAATGGACGGTTGGTTCAAGCTCTAGCAGAGAATGTGCCAATTTTGTACGAGAAAACTGTGCACACTATTAGGTATGGTAGTGATGGAGTGCAAGTTATGGCTGGAAGTCAGGTGTATGAAGGTGATATGGCATTATGTACAGTGCCTCTTGGAGTTTTGAAGAGTGGGTCAATCAAGTTTATTCCTGAATTGCCTCAGAGGAAACTTGATGGGATAAAGAGGTTAGGATTTGGGTTGTTGAATAAGGTTGGAATGCTTTTTCCTTATGTGTTTTGGGGTACTGATCTTGAAACCTTTGGGCATGTTACTGAAGATCCCAGCCGGCGAGGGGAGTTTTTTCTGTTTTACAGCTATGCAACAGTTGCTGGTGGTCCTCTCTTGCTTGCTTTAGTGGCAGGAGAAGCTGCACACAGGTTTGAGACTATGCATTCTACAGATGCAGTAACTCAGGTTCTCCAAATTCTCAAGGGTAAATAATTCATTCTTATCTGTGGCATGCTCTACTATTGCTGCTTTGTCAATATCTAAGTTGGAATATGTTTGTAGTTTGAAATACCAATTTTATCATTTGCTTTAATAGATATTACTTTAACATTGTTAATATCTGTGATTTCTGATGCATTTTATCTTCTCTCTGTCTATCTCTCTCTCTAATTTCTTATGTATTGGTTGCACACTTGGCTCAATTGAATGACAACTTCATTGAATAGGAGGTAACTCCGGGCAGTTTCTCATTGATTTTATGTGCATATTCTATAAAGAAATGGCACACTGTCCTTGGTAATTGAGTGAAGTTAATTATAGTACAGTTTTGTGCATTTTAACTTTTTTGGTTGTGGTTTATAATGTTATTTGACAATAGTTAATTCTTTATAAGTCCAAATATATAGGTGCTGTTTTATGTGAAATTAGTCTGAGGCGTTGTATGATTGCATGCAGGCATATATGAACCACAAGGAATCACTGTCCCAGATCCCCTCCAGACTGTATGTACCAGATGGGGTGGGGATCCCTTCAGCCTAGGATCATACTCTAATGTTGCAGTGGGAGCATCTGGAGATGACTATGATATATTAGCAGAAAGCGTGGGAGATGGGAGGCTTTTCTTTGCAGGGGAGGCCACTACTAGGCGATACCCTGCGACTATGCATGGAGCTTTTCTTTCTGGGCTAAGGGAAGCTGCAAATATGGCTAAATATGATAAGGCTCGGACTGTGAAGAGAAAGATTGCCAGGAGTCCATCGAATAATGTCCATTCTTGTGCTTCTCTCCTGACGGATTTGTTCAGAGAACCTGATTTAGAATTTGGAAGTTTTTCTGTTATTTTTGGTCGGAAGAATGCTGATCCTCAGTCACCTGCAATTTTGAGGGTGACATTTAGTGAGCCTCAAAAGAAGAAGCAGGAAGGTTTAAAGACAGATCAGCAACATTCTAATAAGGTGCTTTTTCACCAGCTCCAATCACATTTTAATCAGCAACAACAGTTGCATGTTTATACTTTGTTATCGAGGCAACAGGCACTTGAGCTGAGAGAAGTGAGAGGCGGTGATGAGACTAGATTGAACTATCTCTGTGAGAAGATGGGAGTTAAGCTGGTTGGAAGGAAGGGTTTGGGACCTACTGTTGATTCTGTCATTGCCTCTATAAAAGCACAGAGGGGTTTGCGGAAACCCTCTTCAAATCCATTGGCTCTAAAATCAGGTAAGACTCAGTGGATATTATTTGATGAATTTGAGTCCTTTACCCCAATTATGAAACTTACCTGTGTTTTAACACTTCAAATAATATTTGTGTGCTTTTGGTAAAGGAATGTCAAAGCTGAAAACAGGCACTTTGAAACAAAAATTTGTCAGGTAAGACCAAATACTCTAATTTTATTCTTTATATATATATCTGTGTGTGTGTGTTTAAGATTTCCAATAATTACTGAAGGAATATGATATGATCCTTCTTTTCTCTGATCTTTCTCCTTATTTTTGTAGAAGGGCTAAAATAGTGCGCAACTCTAAAGGGTTGATTCCTCCTCAAGTTTCAAGTGCAGTAAATGGAAGCATGCCAGAGGAAATAAAAGTGATTAAGCAGGCTCCTCCTGACTCCTTTAGTACAGGTATGTCTGACGGTTTCTGGTTTACTTCCATAGCTTCATTTTGGTTGACTTGTACTAGGCAAGTATAACCCTCTAATGCGACGGGTTAATTTTAACTTCAAGAAAAAAAGAAAAAGGAAAAAAAAGAAAGAATATATCACACAACCCTCTATCCATCTGTTTTTGTCTTGTGTGATATGTTAACAGTTTTTAATGAAAAATCTGAATATTGAAATTTTTATTATGATACGGCAAAATCTAGGTGAAATATTGAAGCAATGAGCTGGATATGAGGGTGATTTTATTATGGTACCCAAAAATATTGAGAGTTTGCAGTGCAGTGAAGAAGATATGATTCACTCATTTCACCAGCGGCAGCATGTAGCACCAGCGTGAGTAATATTCTCGATCTTTCAAATATCTTCAACAAAGTGCCTTTTTTCTAGGATTGGATTACTTGAAACATACCCCAAATTCATGGATCTTGTTGCTGAGTTTTAGAATGTTGCTTTACAAGCTGCAACCAGAAGTTCTCTTCCCAACAATAGGGAACTGCATTATTTTGGTAAACATTTTGGTAATCGCTACCACTGTGAAAATGTCCTTGCTGCTTGGTATAGACCCTGAAAGGTTATAGCTCTTGCTATAGCTATAAGATTGAGCCAGAACCTGATTTTGCAACAGCTGTGGTGTGCATTTCATGATCATTCCCTTTTGAAGATGGCCCTGCCACTTGCTGCAGCACCAAAGTTGGGCTTTAGAGCCACTTCATCTAACATCAGCATTTCTGAAGCTTGTAATCAATATTTGGCTTTGACAAGCTGTTTAAGTATCATGATGTCACATGTGACACTGTACGAGTCAAATGTTCTACCATGACTCATGCCGGTAAGTGAGCAGCCTCATTAGAGTCTTTTATGTGACAATGCCAGTACAAGCATTGCTTTTATGGGGCATCCTTGCCTTAGACAAAGTAAGCAGCATCCTCACAACTAGAAGAATCTCAATGCTGCCAGCCTGCTACCGACATTAAACCATGTTGAAGGATGCTGCTTTATATGACCTCAACGTTGCAGCATGATCAGCCACATTTTGAAGTCTTGGGTTAAAGATGACTAGTAAAGAGCTAATTGATATCTGCCTGCCTCAACATTATGTGCCAACTATTTGCCCTGCCCAAGTGGTAAATAGCTCCAATACCGACCATGAAGGTGTCCAACTTACTTTTATTCAATAGCTATTTGCCTACCAGGCATCAGGTGGTAGGGAAAGTGGAGGCAAATAGCATTTCCATAATGCGAATTTAATTATTTATTTCTGTTCATTATATTTTTAGAAGCTCCTATTTGGAACAGGAATTGAAGTCCATAATGTATGCTTGGAGATTTTTATTTCAATTCCAAATCCACTATAAATTGCTTTTTTCGCTGACATGCATTGTTTTATCAGTCTGTCTCATTTTATTGTTTTACTGCATTCCCTGTGAAGATGAAGATACACATTTCTTTTTTGAAAAACAACTCCTTCCTGTAGCACTTAGACAATTTGACCATTACTTTTCCTGTAGTCTGTAGACATAAAGTAGGGCGTAGGCAATTCTAGTGGAATCTGAATGATTGGCAAAACTGGGTGTGGAATGTGTATGTCCTCTGGAACCAGGATATAAGATATATGAATGAGCCGTCAAAGAAGTGGAAACTGGAATTTTTATTTTTCTTTTATACTACCAAATTATTGAAATTAAAGAACAAATCGCACCATCAATCAATCATGTGTATATAATATAATCATACTCTGGAGGTAATTTTATAACAAACAACAGTATTTACAAAAGCTAAAAGCTCTTATATTCAGTCCAAATACAGTAAATTACAGCCCAGCTGTGTCACTTTCTCCCCCATTTTTGTCCACCTTGCCTTCAGTCCCATCCAACCATTGTTCTAATTTAGCTTCTTTATCAGCCTTGAAATATTCATAGTTTTCAGACACGAGTGATAACTTGTGATCTACTGGTTTATCATCATCTTCAGTTTCTTCCTTTTTCTGTTCTTCATGGAGTTCATCTGCCATTTGATTGGATAAGGGTAGCTCATCAGCTTCTGTATCGATAACTGATGAACTAGTGCTGGCAGAAGCAACTGATAATGGTGGAGCAGGGTATGGAGGTGGCTTCTGGGGCTCGGTTTGTATCTGCTCCTTGGGCTCAAGTTGTGGCCACTTAAAATTGCTTGCCTTTTGTCTAGCTGACTTGATTACAGTTGAAAAGTAATTACTTCCATCCTGCACGGCCTTTCCAGAACCTTGACCCCAAGCAATTGGTCCCCAAGAGCTGGATCTTCTCATCTGAAAGCTTGAAGTAGGACTGCTGATTAATCCTCTCTTTGGTTGTTTTGTTGACATTATCGTAAGAGAATTCTTAATATCTTTTATCATATCATCAGCAATTGGGAAGCCACATTCCTTCATTGACCTCACCATGGTGAGAGAATCTTCTAAGTCCTCTGTGTGCAACGCTGCTTCCCGAGACTTCTCAACAACATGATTGTTGAGATTAACTACATTTGGAATTGCATTTTGGGCGTGCTGCTGAACATAGAAAAGACCCACTGAGGGTTCATTTGCCATGTACTTGATCATCTCTGACAGGGATTCAGTTATCTCCACAAAACCATCCACAGTGGAGAATCCATTCATCTTGTCGAAGGCGAATGACAGTTCATCACTGAGATGTCAAAAAAATCACATAATCAGAATGCATAGCAAATGGCATACTTCAAAAATCACAAGAGAAAGGAAACGAGAAGGGGCCTGAATATTGGGGAAAAAGTAATCTTTTAAGGAAACATTATCAATGCACCAAGCTGCCCATCAGTTTTATATTTCATCAGCATATAGAAAGTAACAGAAAAATTGCCTTAGTATTGAATGTAACAAACTTGACATTGTTTCCAATTATAGAAAGAGACAGAAAATTTCCTATAGATATCTTAAATTGGCATTTTGTGAACTGCCTCTACATTGCCTAATAAAGTGAAGTAAACAAAAACATCACAATAATTTTGAGTATCCATGGCTGCTACTGTTTTCTTTTTTGGCCATCTGCTGCTAGTGATTCTAGGTTTTGAACTATGCGCAGCTTCTATATGCAAAACTCAAAACAATACCAGTTAAACAATCTAGGAAACCTAAATTTGACAAGAAAGTACCAAATTCTTTCCCTCAGGGGGTCTAATCTAAGTTACTCCATCTTCTCTACTGTCAGGAAAACCTTCAACTTATAACAAATAATTCCCTCGCCATATTTACAGGATAATTCAAAATCTGGAAAATGGAACTTGAAGCATTGTTGGAAAAGATGATTCAATTTCATATTTTAGCATTTATTTTCCAAAACAGCTTTTTTTCTAATATGGAATAAAGAAAAAAAAAATCTTCTTCTTCTTCTAGAATGGACTTATCTCTACAAAATCAAGCATAAATTCTTCAAATTTTTACCGTGTATCTATGAATTAAACAAAAATAAAAACAACCCACAGAGCTAAACGGAAAAAAGATCAAGCATTTAAAGCCAAACCCAGATTAAAACATCGGATAATAACAAAAACCCAGATTTCAAAATGTGTTTTTGACTTCGATTTATTAAAGGGAGCTAATAATCTAGAAATCACAAAAAGAAGGGAAATCTCACTTACCAAAATACCGCTAGAAGAACAGATACATATGGCAAACAAGAAAACAATCCTCAGGTAGTTGATCAAAAAGTGGAAAGATTTCAATCTTCAAAATTTGGAGAGTGAAGAAGCTTCTTGCTTTCCTTTTCCTACCCTCTTCTTTTTCTCTTTTTCCTTTTTTGGTTTTAATATTTTCCGATTTTCACTGTGACTCTATTATCTATTGAAGCTTTGTCTTCTTTTCCTTTTCTTTTTTGACGTAATCAGAAATAAACGAGTGTGTACAGCCCTCTTCACCCATATGAAGACAAAGGGCAAATTAGATTTGTAGCTTTATGCCTTTCTAAAGAGGGAGAATAGAATTTGTCACATTTATGAGATGGGATTTTTTTCATAAATAAAATATGAAAAAAAAAGAGATGGATTACGTTTCTTATTTTTAGGGGGCGTTTGGTTAGGATCACCCCTCAGATTACTAGTGATCTAAGATCACCAGTGATGCAAGATCACCGGTGATCAAAGATTACATGGGTTTATGGTGGTAATCCAGATCACCATTAGAGGGGTGATTAGGGGTAATCCGGATTACCACACCAAACCAAAGAGTGTAACCAAACGGGGTGATCTCAGATCACCTGCCAAGATCACCCCCAACCAAACGCCCCTTTAATTTTCTTTTTTAGAATTTTAAAATTTAATCCATCTCTAATTTTTTTTTTTAAATTTTAAATTAAATTTTTTTTTAAAGTTAATTAATATAGACTGGTGTAACAAAAAAAAATGTTAATCCATCTTCAATTCTTTTTTTTTGTTGAGATATTATAAATAATCCATCTCTAATTCTATATTAAGGTAAGCCATTTTTTTATAACAAAATCAAGGTAAGCCACTGACTCTTTAGATTAGAAGATAAGATATACGAAAGTAACTTAATTTATTTTACCTAAGAAAGTATTTTTACCTATTATTATTGGAGAAAAACTTGGCAGTAACATTACAAATCTACCCTCGACTAGGCGGGAATAAAACGCGCCTTCATTTTCACCCCATATATGATAGTGATTAGTGAAGGCCAATTGCCCAAAGCGGGCTTTTAGTTTCCATCTGCTGCCTTTTCTCTGTTCCTCGTTGTTTTCCTTTCTGATTTAATCCTAGCAAAGGTACTATTTTCTTTGATTTTAGTATAATTGATTTTATTATTGATTTTCTTAATTTTTATATATCCACTTAATTTGTCACTTTTGATTCCTAATTTTGCATTCTTTGATGGGTTTTCCCCCACCCTTTTTAGCAGTAATTCTTTATGAGATATGATCAATGGAAAATTGAATCAAGAAGCGCTGAAATATGAATAAAAGTTTAGAAAAAGTTATGGATTTTCTTACGGTTTTAGTCAAATGAATTTAGAAATGTCGATTTTTATTTACATGTTTATTTATTAAATAATGTTCTAATAATATCTTGCCTAATTTAATATATTGTTCTTCTCCTTTTAGTTTCCACTTATGTTGTCACTTAGATTCCTAATTTTGCATACTTTGATGGGTTTTTCCCATTTTAATCAGTAATTCTTTATGATATACCATCATATATGATCAATATTGAAAAATTCAAAGGACAAGGGATTGGGTAATATACTAGTTTTAAAGGTCATGTATTTTATATACTTATGGGTTTTGTCAAGTGGGTTTAGAAATGTTGAACTTTACATGTTTTAACTTTTAATTCATATTAATTGTTTGCAGAAAAGAAATGGATGACTCTGTCTCTGACAGCAGCTGGTTGTCTACTGGCAGAAGTGGTGGCAGAAAAAGGAAGAGAAATGAAGAAGATTTGATGGAGGAGAAATTGGTAGCTGCTCTTGGAGATATTAAAAGTGCAATGGAAAGTGGTACGGAAGCCTTGAAGGTGATTGCTAATTTCTTTGAAAAGGAAAGGGAAATAGAGGAAATGAGGAGGAATTATTTTGCTGAGATATTGAAGTTTGAAGGTTTGAGTATGGAAGAAAAGTTCAGAGCAGGGGCAAGCCTCAGCAAGGACAAATCAAAGGTTGATTTCTTCATTTTTTTGCCTCAAGAGTTCAAGAGGGATTACATCATGGACCAACTTGAAGGTGTTCCTAAGCCTAAAAACTAAAAACTGATCCTTATTTGGCTATAATCTTCTTCTTTTTTTTTTTGGGCACAAGGAGCAGCTGCAAATGATGATTTCCTATGTATGAATTTGCTTCTTCTTTCGGGACATATTTTGATTAAAGTAGGTTTATGTATGCATAATAACAAGTAGTAATGGATTCTGTTCTGTTTTCTAGACAGCTTCATTGGTTCGTTTGGGCCTTGAATTTCAATTTGTTTTAGGAAAATTAGTGGCAGAAGACATTTCCTGGGAAATCATGGTGGCACTATATGTAAATCAAAAGGTTTTCTTCATTATCACAACAATAGCAGGTATTGTATATTGAGCCAAATGGTCCATATATAAAATCTCAGTGGCTCAACTAGGTTGTAATCAATTGAATTCGAGTCAAGTAGGGTATCGCATTTCGAGCTCCAAACTCGGTTTAGTTTTTCATTTGAAGCTCACACTTCACTCAAGACATGTATATAAGCTACTTGAACTTGACTCGATTAGTTTATTAATCCTTAACTAATAAAAAAAACTTGATACTAACTCGATTTTTTAGCTCGAACTCAAGCTCAAATCAAATTAACTTTCATAAATACATAATTACAAATAATATGCTATAACTATTTGAATAGCTCGATAAGTACTCGAGTCAAATACTATAAAACTTGAGCTTGTTCAATTAACTATTCGAACTACTCGAGTTCAAGCTTGAACTCGAAAATAACCAAGCTAAGTTCGAGTAGTTCGTAAATAATAGTATGTCATTTACACCTGCATCCTAGTCATTTGTAAGCTCAGTGTTCAATACACATGCTTACGCGATAATTGGTAGATTAGAAGAAAGATCAAATTGGGTTGGGATAATTGATAGAGTGAGTGAGTGATCTTGGTTATCATAAAATCTTGCATGGATAAATTGAGAAGTTCAAATCTAAAATTATATATATCAGGCCAAAAAAGAAAATCAATATTATCAAACATGAAATTCAGATTAATAAATTTATATATATTATGTATGGATAAAAATATTTCAATAGCTCAAAAGTAACTTAAATTTATTTTACCTAACGTGAAAATATTTTTTACTTGGATTACCTAAAAACTTGCGCATTGCTTAGGCAATAAATTACAAATCTAGCCGCAACTAGGCGGGAATAAAACGCGCCTTCATTTTCACCCCACCTATATGATAGTGAACGCCAGTTGCCCAAAGGGGCCTTTTAGTTTCCACTGCTGCCTTTCTCTGTTCCTCGGTGTTTTCCTTTCTGATTCAATCCTAGCAAAGGTACTATTTCATTTGATTTTAGTATAATTGATTTTATTCATTGCTTTTCTGAATTTTTATATATCCACTTAATTTGTCACTCTCGATTCCTAATTTTGCCTTCTTTGATGGGTTCCCCCCCTCCCATTTTAGCAGTAATTCTTTATGAGATGTGATCATTGAAAAATGGGATAAAGAAGGGCTGAGTTTGAAAAGTAGTTTAGAAAAGTTATGAATTTCTTATGGTTTTAGTCAAATGAACTTAGTTTTAGAAATGTTGAATTTTACATGTTTATTAATTTATTAAATAATAATAATGTTCCAATACCCTGCCTGATTTTAATCAAATATTGTTCTTCTCCTTTTAGTTTCTACTTATTTTGTCACTTAGATTCCTAATTTTGCATACTTTGATGGGGGTTTCCCCTTTTAATCAGTAATTCTTTATGATATACTATCATATATGATCAATATTGAAAAATCCAAAGAACAAGGTATTGGGTAATAGTTTAAAAGGTCATGTATTTAGTATTTTACTTATTACTTATGGGTTTTGTCAAATTGGGTTTAGAATTAATGTTGAATTTTACATGTTTTAATTCATAATATTGTTTGCAGAAAAGAAATGGATGACTCTCCAAGGTCAAGGCGTTTGCAGCTAGTTGGTGTCCTGGTTGTGCAAATGCACGTGATGGACGGTATGGCTCTGATGGTGATGGTGGTTTCCATGATTTATGTGCTTAAGATGAAGTCTGCTGGCAGAAAAAGGAAGAGAGATGATGAAGTTTTGATGGAGAAATTGGTAGCTACACTTGGAGATATTAAAAGTGCAATGAAAACTGTTAGGGAAACCTTGAAAGTGATTGTTGATTTCCTTGAAAAGGAAAGGGAAATAGAGGAAAGGAGGAAGAATTTTTATGCTGAGATATTGAAGTTTGAAGGTTTGAGTATGGCAGAAAAGTTCAGAGCAGGGTTAAGCATAAGCAAGGATAAGTCAAAGATTGATTTCTTCATTTCTTTGCCTGATCAAGAGTTCAAGAGGATTTACATAATGGACCAACTTGAAGGTGTTCCTAAGCCTGAAAACTGATCCTTATTTGGCTATAATCTCTTCTTTTTGCACAAGGAGCAGCTGCATATATATGATGATTTCCTATCTGTGAATTTGCTTCTTTTTTGGGACATATTTTGATTAAACTAGGTTTATGTATGTATAACAAGTAGTAATGGATTCTGTTTTCTAAACACGTTCGATAAAATGCCTGTGAAAGAAACCAATCTCATTGATCATCATTCAATTTTACTCAATTTCATCCTATTATACTAAACTATAAATCAAGAACAAAAAAAAAAAAAAATCAAGAATATGAATTCAGTAATATGCCGGTAAGAGCAAAATATAGTTGCACCATATTGTTATTGATCAGCAGAGAGTGACCAATATTCTTGGACCAACTGCCCAAACAAAGATCCTTTCCTATTCATCAGCTTCGTTGGCTCATTGAACTCTACCAATTTCCCTGTCAAAGATTCAAACAGATTGTTAATTAGGATGGAACATAACTTTGACAAATTATAACAATCCTTATTTCGGTTTTTACATACACAACATACATAACTCACCGTCACTAATACCAAGCACCATGTTACAGTCCATCACTGTTGGTATTCTATGAGCCACAGTTATCACAGTGCAGTCTTTAAATTCCCTTCTTATAGTTTTCTGGATGATTGAATCAGTTGCATTGTCAATTGATGCAGTAGCTTCATCCAACACGAGTATCCGGCTTTTCTTCAGCAATGCACGTCCCAAACAGAACAATTGCCGCTGCCCCACGCTCCAATTTGATCCATCTTGTACAACTGCATCTTCATGGTGTTAGTAATTACTAAAATAAAGCAAAAACTGAACATAACACAAAAGTCTTCAATGTTTCTTACCAATGGAGTTCAAGCCGCCTGCTTCTTTCTCTTGAATTGCCTCTTTTAGTTTACACTTCTCAAGAACCTTAACAAAACGATCACCAGAAATAAATTCTTCTATGTATATAGTATAAAAAAAATATAACACATTATATGTTAATGACTACTTACTTCCCATATTTCATTATCACTATGTTGTTCCAAGGGGTCTAGATTGTATCTAACTGAACCACCAAAAAGTGTAGGATCTTGAGGGATTATCCCCAAACGTGATCTTAAATCATGTAGTCCAATTGTGCAGATGTTAAGGTTATCGATGATGATTTCTCCCTCCGCGGGCTCTACCAAGCGGAATAAAGCACTGATAAGAGTTGTCTTCCCACTGCCTGTCCTTCCAACTATTCCAATTTTGCTTCCTGCTTCAAATGTGCAGCTGATGCCTTTAAGGACTAGTGGAGTCTCAGGTCTATATCTAACCTGTGCTTGAAATGAATTCAATGTTATAATATGTATGTAAAAACCATAACTTGCAGATGAAGATATAATATGTATGCATTCCTTACTATACCTTCAAATTATAAATCTCCACTTTGCCAGCAGAAGGCCAGTCGTGTGGAGGGCGATTGCCTTCAATTACTTCACTGGGAATATGCATGTATTGCTCTAGTCTTTCTACAGAAATAATTGAACTTGATAATGAACATTGCAATTTTACAGCAATAACAAGGAATAGATTTAATGAGAGGCCATATGCCAGTGCCATTCCAGTTAACCCTGCCATTCAAATCCATAATTAGAGTGTAATTAAATTGTTAGAGAATAATCCAATAGAGTGTAAATAATTGAACTTGATGCTTGAATACAAACCAGATGCAGATGGTCCAAGAGGAATTAATGTAATGGCAAGTGCTGAGGATGAAAGAACAACTGCACATAGTATTTCCAAACGTTGGATCAACCATTGGTCTGCGGAAAAAGTATGGAAGTCTGTACTTGCATTGGCATCAATCAGTTTCATATTCTTTGAAAAGAATCTGTCTCCTTCCTTAAAAGCTCTAATTGTCATTGCTCCAGCAATAGATTCAGCAAGGTGGCTGGCAACCGAAGACTTTGTCGTGCCATTGATTCGCATCAATTCCTTTGCTGAAGCATTGTAGTGTCTCTAATTGTTTTAAGGATATAATCAAAACACAATAATTAGAGAGGAAGAGAAATTAAGAACTTAATGGGGGTTCGAATTGGGTGCCTTCCACCACAAGTCTAAACCCGCATTGGCAGATACAGATAAGGAATTGAATAAATGTAATACCTGTAATAGTATGGTCATATAAACCATGGGAATGATGACAAATGCAGCTGGCCAAGCAAGAATTGCCAACATTAAAAAGCTAAAGTAGGTAATGATAATTGCACAAAGAGTGGTTGATAATTTGAGAGCCATTTCAAGGTCAATGATGCTCAAGTCAGAAGACACCTATTATATAGAAAAGTGAACTGCAAGTGACTATGTTGTGAAATGAATTTCTCCAAAAATGCAAATCATGGAACAACAATTGAGGCTATGTTATGTTCTTGAAAAAAACTTACTCGACTTAGTATCCTTCCGAAAGGCGTTGAGTCATAAAAGGACATTGGTGCCTGGAAAAGAGATTTTAGAAGTGTAGAAAAGATAGATTCTGATGCTCCACAACCAAGAAGAACTATATAAAGGGATCTGAGGAGCAAAAAGATTACTAAGGCACAACCAATCACAGTGAAAACTGTGAGTAACTTCACTCTGCTAATATGAGGATTTTGGATGTCAATTGCTAACCGGTAATATTGTATTGACTGACCAACAACAAATATCATGTGGAATAAAATAACCAAAGTGAAATGTAAATAGCCCTTGTTGTGTCTCAAGTATTGCCTGTAAGGCTTGAAACCTGTATCTCCTGTTTCTCTTTCTTCTTGCTTAATCAATTTCTCTCCGGAAGGCGTTATTGTAAGATTTTCAGCATGAACTTTCCCATTGGATTCCATTGCTCTCCCTCTAGATGAATCCAACATGTCCATTTCTGACCCAATTGTGTTATGGTGTGCATTTACAAGGTCCTGGAATTTTTCACTTGAAGCTAGAAGCTGATCATAACTAGTAGCCTCTATAATTTCTCCACCAGACATCAACTGTCATAAATATATATAGAATGAGATTTGTATCAAGTACAAGCCAAAAAGGAAGTGGAAGGAATCTTACCAAGATAGAATCAAAAGCTGGAAGGAAGTCAACATGGTGTGTCACAAGCATGACTGTTTTATCTGATAAAGCTTTCAAGACATACTCCTGAAATAAAAAAAGATGTTTGATTATTAGGGAATAGGGATCAATTTGGTTTGCAAAGAAAAAACATAAAGCCATGCTCACATTGAAAAGGGTTGTTGCAGTTTGTGCATCTAAAGCACTGAAAGGATCATCCAGGAGATAGATATCTGCATCGCGGTATAATGCACGTGCTAATTGAACTCTCTGCTTCTGTCCACCACTCAGGTTAACTCCTTTTTCTCCGATTTCAGTAAGGTCTCCAAAAGGAAGCATCTGTAGATCTTTTAGTAGGCAACATTTCTCAAGCACTTGTTCATATCTGACTTGATCCATTTCTGAGCCAAAAAGAATATTTTCTTGGATACTTCCTGCTTGAATCCATGCTGTTTGAGAAACATATGCTATCTTCCCATACACATCAACCTGAAGGATACAGAAAATTAAGTGACATATAATCATGAGTAGGAATAAAGAATTTATGTCAAGAATTCACTTACAATGCCATTGACTCTTGGAACTTCTCCAAGAACAGCTGCTAAAAGAGTTGATTTTCCTGAGCCAACTTCTCCACAAATAGCAATCTTTTCTCTTGGTTTAACCATCAAATCTATGTTTCTTAAGGTAGGCCTAGAGGAAGGATTAAGGTCCCATGAAATTTCATCAGACTTGATAAAAATTGAGTGCTCAGACTTGATGTCATTACATTCCTGTTCCTTTCTGTTACCCAATTCTGATGCGTTGAGAAATTTGATGATCCGGTCTAAGGAAACCTTTGCCTCAATGAAGGCTTGAACAACACTAGGTATCAACTTAACCGGTTCCTGAAGAGCGCGAATGCTTGCTAAGAATGTGAAAATGTTAGCAGTATTTAGTGGAATTCTTAACAAGTAGCTTGCCCAAAAAGTAACAACAGGCACAAGAATAGGAGAAGCCCAAAACCAAGCTAGATCATATCCTCTTCTTGATAGAATTCCTGATATCCATTTAAATTCATTCTTCCTTAAGCTTTGGATAACATTCTTGAAATGTGTTTCCCAAGCATGTAACTTCAAAAGCTTCATATTCCCAAGTGCCTCTGTAATAGCCTGAACCCTTTTATCTTGTTCCAACATGAGTTTTTTATGACATTCAAGCTGTGATTTGGTGAGTGGATAATTTCCAATCACTGTCAATATAACAGTACCTAATGCAACAAAAGTTGCCAATCCCACAGACGAATACACGATGATCGATGCAAGACACAACTGAAGGACAGTAGACCAAATCTGATGAAACCAAAATGGGAATTCACCAATTTTAAAGGCGTCTACGGTAACATAACTTACAACCTCACCTGGGGAATGGGACATTTTAGCAGCACTTGATAAATGCAGCTGCTTTTGATATATTGCTGCAGATAGCATAGACCTAACTTGAAGTCCAATTACTCTTGTTTGGAAGAACCATTGTCTCTCAGATAAGGACTCCAAGCATTTTGTTATTAGTAAGGCTAGGGTTAACACATAGGCTTCATTCTTAAGGGTTTTTTTATTTTGAACAACCTTAATAAATTCTCTAAGAAACAATGGACCGGTCGATAGTGTTAGAACCTTAATTAATGCAAAGAATCCAGAAATCAACATACCTTTCCAGTGAGAATGTATAATTATTGACAACATAGTCATAGAATTAGAAGGTGAACCACTTGATCTGTTCTGTTTTTCTCTGTTCAGTTGGTCCATATAGTTTGAGTAACATGTTTCTGCTCTCAATGCCTGCTGCAAAGTTGGAATATCTTGGTTTTCCAGAATCTTCCTCTTGCCCTTCTTCAGTAAAGGATTCAACCACCAGAATGACATTTTGCTTAAAATCCCAGCTTTTTCCAAAGGAGTAATGTTGTCATCATGTTCATCTCCTTGTGAAGGTGCATTGGGAGCTTCAAAATTGTTGTCCACATCAGTATCATTCAAAGGGTTCTGTTTAAAGGCACAAACTAGAAATAAAATTGAAACGGGAAAAGTTAAAACATCCAAAACAATCTCAAATGAAACTGTTTTGTCTGTAATAGCTTCCTTTAGAGATGTAATGCAGAGAAATCCTGCATATAACAAGGCAAGAATCGAACAAAATTTCATTGCTGTTGTACTTCCAAGGCTTAGCTTCTTCCGTCTCAAAGATACAACAACAAGAAGCCATGTGAATCCTTGAAGTTGTTGGAACATTTTTCTAAATATCCAATAATTTCAAAATATCCTTGGCAACAAGAAGCCATTTAATCCCTGAAGTTGGAACATTTTCTAAATATCCAATAATTTGAAAATATCCAAAGGGATATTTGTATAAGTTTTGAATGAGTTTAACAAAACTCATGAAAGTTATGAAAGTTTAATTAATACTCATCTATAATGATAATTAATTGATGCAAAAATATAACCCATGTTAAAGGTTAATAACGTTATGAAGATAGGTTCATATTGCTTTAATATAAAAAAAGGGTTTGACTTTCCAAATTGAAATAGTGAAGAAAAACATTTTTCTGGTAATTAAATGGTCCATTCCATACCCCAAATGCCAAATATATAATACTCAAAATGCCATTAAAAGGTGTTTGAATTTTTTTTTTGGACATTAATTTACAAACGATGATGAGTAAGGCAATTGAAAGAAGCAGTATATCAGAAGAAATGATGAAAACATGATTCATACATGAATCTTGCCGGTTTAGCATTGCAGAAAAACCACTACTGCATGTCTTACCAGCTTCGTGTGAATGGTTGGAATTATTACGCAACTTAAGACATATGCCTTCCACCATGTTATACATCTCTGCTGTTCTGCACAGCCTCAATATATGCAGCTTATTGATGATAAATTATGTATATGGTGAAGATTGATGGAATATGTTAAAGAACAGAGAGATATTGGCCATATATGTTTGCCTCTTTTTATAATTCAAAAGTTTAAAGGGTTAGAGTTGATTACATAAATATAAAAAATTGGCCCTAATTTCATCACATTAAATACCATGCCATGAGGAATAACATGGCATGCCATGAGGAATAACATGTACTGTACTTTTAATCACATTAAAGCAGTGTGTTTTACTTTTAATTAAGTTTTGTCTCAACTATATCATTGTAATTTAATATTATGAGGCAAACATGCAATAACATATATTTATGATGGAATTGAATTTCATTAACCTATAAATTTTTTTTTCTTTTTTTGAATCTATTCTCTTATCTGTTTTCATCTTTAGTCCTACTTACTTGTTACTTGTTCAATTTTATTAGTAGTAGAAATTTGTAGAAAAATGTTTGATTTACTTTGAAATTATGTGCCCCATGAACTTCAATTTTATATTAATTTTTGCATGATTTAGTTCAAGTTTTTTTTTCTACTTATGAACATTTCAAGTTTGTTATGTAAATGGGTAGAGAATTTTGTTTTACTAATTATTCAATTTTTTTAGTAATATTATAACAAAAAATAGTGTAAGAGCTACTACTAATGACTGTTAGATGTATCGGGTTTACGCATTTGTGTATGAAAAAAAGCTACAAGATTTTCTTTTATTTAATTTCCAAACTCTAATTTATAGTTGAGATTTAAAATAGTCATTGAATATTGAATATATCGATGAGTCCATATTTAGAACTAGGGTAGGAGCTACTAAAAATCCCCTTGGAATGGAAGTTGACACATGCTATGATTTAAGTATTAAAGCCTTTGATAATTTTTTTTTGAACAAAACAAATCAAACAAACTTTCATTGATTGTTTTATTCAATACAAGACACAGGTCACTCACCATGTGAGTGTTGCGCCTAAAATCTCTTTGGCTAGAGCTTTTGTGAAAAACTTAATAGCAGCGCGGGGTGTCGCAACGTGCGGGTCCGGAGTGTCCGAACCCTACCGTTTAACGACTTAGATATGAGGAAAGGGGGAAATCACTGTTTCCTAAGTTTGGAGTCGCCACTAATCTTTTTTAACCTAGGTGTGATTAGCCACCTATCAGATTATTAAGTCTAATATTAACCTAAGCTTGGCTAAGACAACACTAAACCTAATAAACGGTCTTCTAACCAGAGTCCTAAAGTTCGGGAGTCGGGTACGCGTGGGGAAGGATTAGCACCCCCACGACGCCCGTCGAAATGACGACACTGACTAGTCTAGAACTGACTATGGGTTTCTATTATGGTTGTTTTCTACTTTTAACTATTTTCATGCCATTAAGAAATTTTAATCATTGACGTTAAGCAAATAAACAAGCAAAAATGGATTTTGGATTTTTGAAATAGGATTGTCGGGAATCAAGCCCGTTTATTATTTGTTCTCTTTTTGGACTCCTCATGAGAGGATTTTCTTTAAAACTTACCAT